>CAKAEH010001493.1:0-54163 GCA_916381525.1 Cercopithifilaria johnstoni
TGCGACTTCCGTTGGTAATATAAATATTAGTACATCACCTTCTTTTTCGATATTTTTTGCTTGCTATAATTTGAATACAAACGTATGCAAACAGAAATCATTATTACAGACTGAGAAATCGTTATAACAGTACCATTAGTAGTATAATAGCTCATGTCTTTATGTTTTAAGGCACTGGAGTGCTGCAGTGCTCACGTCTATTTGATCAATGTATTTATTATGATATTCGATGATGCGTTTATTTCATAGTTGTTGTTTCAGGATTGAAAATGTAGTTTCGGAGTCATATGAAGATCGTAATAGGAATTGGTGGCAATCGGAAAATGGCGTTCAGAATGTGTCAATACGACTCGATCTCGAAGCTGAATTTCATTTTACTCATTTGATCATAACATTCAAATCTTTTCGTCCTGCTGCTATGATTATTGAACGTTCGGCTGATTATGCAAAAACATGGTTAGAATGTTTTCCTTAATTCAAATTGATGCGCGAAGCATTTTGCTGCATTTATTGGGGAGCATTTTCTAATACGTAGAGAATCAGTCGAGTAAGAAACAAAACATAAGTCAATCTTATACTTAACTATTAATCACAGCTTTCTGGATATCGGTGTGAATAAATCAGTAAATGTGAGCGATTAATAATCGTGCACGAATTTCAGGACTCCATATAGATATTTTGCATACGATTGTCAAAATACTTTCCCAAATATTCCTGAAAGACCGCCGAAAAAACACACGGATGTCATTTGCACGAGGCGGTACAGCGACGTTGCTCCTTCTACAGGAGGCGAAGTTCGTTTAGCGTAGTTACTGTAATATTTGTTAAGAAATAAAATATGTTGCTGTCCCCTGATATGATATGTGGTGGAAATTTCAGTTGGTCTACAAAGTGATCTCACCACATATTCCAACGGAAAACCCATATGCTGATGAGATTGCAAATTTGCTGAAAGTTACGAATATTCGAATCAATTTCACTAAACTTCATACACTGGGTGATGACTTATTGGATTATAGGTATTTTTCTTTGTTTTGTCATTTTCTTTTTAATATAAGTTTGGCATCTCTCGATGAACGTTCTGAAATCTTTCTTGCTAAATAAAAGCGAAACTGAACAAATTAGCAATCATACTGCTTGAATATTCAAGCATAGGAAATGTTTCCCATTGTTACTGGTACTGATAGCAGAGGCTTAAGATAATGTCGAATTTAGATAATTGGTTGGTTAGTGGCAAAATTTTCGTTAATTGGTTTTAAGATGTAATTGTGAAACAGGTGTTGAGGAATTGCATTTGGAACATGCCTCGTTGTCTTTTTCTGAGAAATTATTCTTCACATTTGTTTTTATCTGAATCACTCCTCAAATCATTTTAATTTTAGACCGGAAATAGATGAGAAGTATTATTACGCCATATATGAATTGGTTGTTCGTGGGTCATGCTCTTGCTATGGTCATGCCCAGCGCTGTATACCGATGGATAATGCTGCTCGAGTTTCTGTTCCTTATCGGGCTGATATGGTACCAATTTGTTATCATTTGATCAGGTTTTTTGTGCATAGTATGAATCAAAATGATCAATTTCTACGTGAATTTCTATATCACTTATGTTATTCAGAAAATTCAATTTAAGTGAAGTCTGACCGCTACAGGTACATGGACGATGTGAGTGCACTCACAACACAAAAGGGTTAAATTGTGAACAGTGTATGGATTTTTTCAATGATTTACCATGGCGTCCAGCGATTGGTGATGATTCAAATGAATGCAAACGATGTGAATGCAACGGTCATGCAGCAAGGTGCCATTTCGACCGTGCAGTCTATCAGGCTTCTGGTAAATTGTTATTTTTGTTGGACCAAAAATTGGAATTTCTGAGATTTCAATAGTTTTGTTTTTGAATCTCCTTTGGAATCCAATCATTTTGTTAGTCCAACTAGCAAAAAAAATTGAGATATGTAATAGTGCCTTTAAGTAATTTCACCATATCCATTTAGATCTCCTTCAATAGACCTCCTTTTCTGGACTTTTTTTGTAACCCCTCCCTTAAATCTTGATCTTTGATAGTTTGAGGAGATCTTTTGCAGGCTTCGTATCAGGTGGAGTGTGTGACGAATGCTTGCATAATACTCAGGGTAAAAACTGCGAGCAATGCAAGCCCTATTTCTATCGAAATCCAGATCGGCCAATTACTGATCCGTATGTGTGTTTACCGTGCAAATGTGACAAGGTTTGTCGTCGTTTCCTTCATTTGTTTGTTTTGCCGCTTATATGAATATATGTTTTTTACTGAGACATTTACAGACCGGTTCGTTAAATGATGGAATCTGTGAAGGTGAGGAAGATCCAGAGCGAGGTCTTGTTGCTGGCAAATGCTATTGCAAATCGAATGTTGAAGGACCATGGTAAATTTTTAACTTTAAATTCCTTTGTATATATTGTTGCATTTCCGAACACGATAATGTAACCCCAATAGTGTTACTCGGAATAGTAACTTTCGGTTAAGATCTTGTTACATATTTGACTAAAACTGACACTAAATCAGGAATTACTTGGAGGTTGACTGGACATTATATAATTACGAACATTATTTCAGGTGCGACCATTGTAAAAATGGATTTTGGAAGCTGACAGCCGACGATCCAAATGGTTGTCGTCCATGTAGTTGTAATTTATTAGGCTCATTCAACAATGAGGGGTGTAATAAACAAACTGGTGAATGCCTTTGTAAGCAGCTTGTTACTGGTGATGCCTGTGACAAATGCTTAGTTGGTTTTCTGTATTTTTCTTTCTTTGTTTATTAAAATTTTTGTGGTAGAATTCCATTTTTTACATAAATCTATTTATCTAATCGAAACGACGTATTTTTAGCCAGAACATTATGGATTAAGTGACGATCCCTACGGTTGTAAACCTTGTGATTGCGATCTGGGTGGATCAGTTGATAATCACTGTGATGTTATTACTGGGCAGTGCAAGTGCAGGAGAAACTTCAGCGGTCGACGTTGTGACAGCGCCGAAAGTGCTTATTATTGTCCATCTATTAATCATTATACATTGGAAGCGGAGGAAGCAGAAATTACTGATGTAAGTACTGCAAACTTTAGATACTAGAAAATTTACTGTTTGCTATGGATTATCTATGACCTATTCACTTATTAATGCACAGTAATTTTTGGAGTGATTCTATTACGTTGATAGGGCACTGATAACGGTAATGCTAGTTCAAAAATTCATTTGGTAACTTCCAGGGACAAATCGAATTCAGAGAACTTCCAGCATCCGTAAAAGACCATACATGGACAGGTGATGGTTTTGTTAGAACCAATGAACATACTCAGTTAGTATACAAATTCGACAACCTTGCTCAGAGCATGCACTACAATATCATTATCAAATATGAGCCAATGCAGGTGAAATTTTGCTTTGTTAACTATGCTTATTGTTATATTGTTTTACTTTTCCAAAAAGCGGTATAGTAAGTTTTATTTTCAGGATGACGTTGGGTGGGAAAATATACAACTTACAGTTGTACGGCCTACAGATCCATCACCCGATGGAGTTTGTAAGAATCTTTCACCCTCGGATGATTTCTTAACTGCAAGACTTCCTCCTGGTTCACACTATGTTGAGGTAAGAATCTTTCTTGCATTGGATTTACATTCGCATGTCTTTATTATTGTTACCAATTGTAAACAAGTTTGACTTTTGTTGTTTCCGTGTGATGATGGTACAATACTATTTTTACTCCTTAAATCATAGATTTTTTCTTGAGCATTATGCTCTAATTTGAAAAAATTTAGGTTATGCCAGATGTTTGTCTGGAAGCTGGCGTTCCATACGAAATTCTTATGCAAATGGGAGAAAAGCGAACCAAAACAAGCGACAGAACAGCGACTGTACTTATTGATTCAATAGTTCTTGTTCCACCGACCGAAGAACTCTTCATTTCACAGGGGATTTCTGCTGACAATCATCATAGGTAATCATTTTTTAGGGTCCTGTTATCGGCATATTTTCTTCTGAAGTATTCTTTAATTCTCCATAACAATTCTGATAATAACTTGTTTTCATGATTATAGAGTGGAATACGACCATTCTCAGTGCAGGGCACAACAATTATCCTTAACGCCGATGTCAGATTTGCCTGACGTATGTGTCCGCTATATTTGTCCGGTTGCAGCGATGTTACTAAATCGTAGTTTGGAATGTGAATGTGATCCTACAGGCTCACTTTCCGGCATATGCTCCGGTAAGGGTGGGCAATGCGATTGTAAACCGAATGTTATTGGAAGAAGGTTGAACTGTTTATTGAATCAGTTCATAGTTATTAATTATTTTTGATTTGTGCTCCAAGTTGAAATTTGAATTCCCCTTAAAAGTCCTTAAACGTCTCATTAGGAAATCGACTTATTCAAGGTATTTCATACGAATCCTAATCATCATCACTGTTTTGATTGCTTCTTTAAAAAAAAATTTTGTTACATAGTTCTTGTAAGATCGGCGGGAAGAAGTTATGGTTTTTATCGTACCTGTAATTTACTTAGATTGTCATGTATTGTCAGGGTGAAGTTTCATTTAAACTTAATCTTATTTTAGGTGCAATCGGTGTGCAGTTGGAACATATGGTTTTGGTCCTTCCGGTTGCACACCATGTGAATGTGATAGTGTTGGCTCACTAAGTAACAACTGTAACCGGCAGAGTGGTCAATGCAGTTGCAGAGAACGCGGAATTACGGGGAGGTGCTGCTTCTTATATTTTTGCCTGTTTATTGAAAATTATCGTATATCTAAACCAATAATTATATCCTTTTGGAATTTCCTTAAATTGGCAATAGCGATGCTTACGCCATCAAGAAGAATAAGTTTCAGTCTTGGTGCTCGGCATTGTAATTCTAGAGCATCTCTATAATGCCTAGAAAATAGTGATAGGTGCTAAGAACATCCTCTTATTATTTTCAATTTTCTATAATTGTATAATTTATTTTCAGGTTTTCACATCTGTATGGAATTATTCTCATTACGAAGTTGTCATTTTCACTTATTTTCAGGCAATGTAATCAGTGTCAGCCAGGATTTTGGTCATTTCCAGATTGCCGTGTGTGCCAGTGCAATGATCATGCTTCCATATGCGATCAGAAAACTGGAGCTTGCATTGATTGTCTTGACCTTACTGATGGTTATTATTGTGATCGTTGCAAGGTAGCGAAATTATAATGTAAACTTACTGAAATGAAAGTGTTTGCTATTTAATACTAGGCATTTTAATTTTCTTCCGTTTAAAACATGCGCATCGTGTTTCAAATTCTCGAACAAATTGTTTTCTCGGCTGCTACATTAATGTGTCTACTTTTAGTTAAATTTCGTGTAAATTGGGATACATGTGACTACTACCTTATTCTCATTTGTAAGCAGATCACATGAAAATGCAAGGTGTGAATTTTTTAGGATGGTTATTATGGTGATCCACGACTTGGTATCAATTTGCCGTGCAAACCATGTCCTTGTCCTGGTGGTCTGGATAGCGGTTTCCAACATGCAGATACATGCTATCTTCGTCCTAGTGAACATTCTGAAGCACCTGATGTAGTTTGCAACTGCAGGTATATTTTGACCAATTTTGCAAGCTGTATGTAAATTCACCGTTAATTGCGATTCGTATTGCGGTTAAATTTGAAATGAAATCAATTTTAGGGTAGGATATACTGGTGAGCGATGTTCTTCATGTGCGATAAATCACTGGGGAAATCCGAACGAATTAGGTGGAACTTGTGAACCATGTGACTGTAATGGTAATATCGATGTGAATGTGGAAGGAAGCTGTGATCCGGTGACTGGCGATTGTCTTAAATGTCTTCATAACACGGAAGGTGTACAGTGTGAAGATTGCATTGAAGGTTATTATGGTGATGCGAAGATACGAAGTTGTCAAAAGTAAAAAATAATTACAATCAATCATTTAAATTCATGTAGTTCGAAGTTCAGTTTGGACTCTTCTCGAATTTTGATTTTTAGTGGATGATTTTAGTTCTACAAAAGTAGCGCAAATTTACTAACTTAAAAAATATAAGACTTTCATTTTTATATTTAATGTTGATAGATTACAAGAATTTGGGTTATTTGGTTTTTTTTTTGGTGCTGAGTCCTATATTTGAATTCTTTATCAGATAGCGCTTTGACAACCATTCATGGGATTCTAGGACTATTTGGTCATTCAGTTTATGGTTTTTTTTGGTTTCGTTTTACTGACGGTTTAGTATTCAATCCAATATTGTTTTCACAGGTGTGTTTGTAATGATTTGGGAACAAACAAAACAGCTGGAGCATGTGATCGTGTTACTGGCCAATGTCCATGTTTGCCAAATGTTGTAGGAATAGCGTGTGATTTATGTGCCGCGCATCATTTTGATTTGGCTAGTGGTAAGTGTATTTGCTTAATTGCTTTTATTATTTATTATCTTTTCGTTTGTTTACTTATTCTTTATCCATCATTGCATGCCGGAAGTTTATTCGTTGAATGAGTTTGTACTTAAACAATAAAATTTCGCAGAACTGTGTATCGTAAATTGCTCTAATCTTCAGGTAAAGGATGTGAGGCGTGTGAATGCGATCCTACAGGTGTTATTCTTAGTGATGACGGTATACCTCAATTGCAGTGTAATGAACTGGATGGACGGTGTTATTGCAAGCCAGGAAGAGGAGGACGCACATGGTAAATAATTAACACTTTTTTCAACTTGTTTCTTCTTACGACGGTTTTTGTATTCTTGCAGTTCGGACTGTGAGGATTACCACTGGGGTGATCCAACAACTGGTGAATGTCGTAAATGTGAATGTGACCGAATTGGCTCAGCCACTCAGCAGTGCGATCGTAACGATGGTTCATGCGTTTGTTTACCTGGCTCAGGAGGTAAAGTGTTTTTCTTTTTGTTTGAAGTTTCAAAGTACTGGTTAAATTTAATTTTAACTGTAATCGTTCCTCAAGATTCATGATGGATTTTAGTTAGTTAGGCTATGAATAAGTAAGATTTATTTGTTGCTGATGGGATAAGTGTTTCAGGACCATTATGTAACATGTGTGCTCGAGGATATACTGGCCAATGGCCACAATGTGAAGCTTGCGGCGAATGTTTCCAAAATTGGGATGAAATCATTCAAAATTTGAAAAACCAAGTTGAAGTATTGATCGGTAAATTCTTTGTTATGCATTTTGAAACTTCTTACTGAAAACGCTTTCTAATGGCAAGCAGTAGCAAATTTTGCTCTTGGCTGAATATATATGGATGTTTTGATGACGATTGATGCATTATGGTCAACATAAAAGTGAAAAAACAGAATTTCTGGTAAAAAATGAACTGTACATTTGAGGGCCATTCTAAATGAAGCAAGTTATAATTTTATTGAAAATAAATTTTTAGAAACAGCGAAAAACGTTGAGGATGCAGGCGTTGCCTCTGTTTATGATACTGAATTCGAAAAAATGGAAAGCACTCTAACGGATTTAAAGACGCAGCTGGAATCAGCAAATATAACACGGAGCGACATCATTGGTCTGCAAAATGAAGTTGATAACCTACGACAAAATGTATTTGTTCTGCTTATTTGCTTGTTTAGTTTTTTAGTTTGATTGGCATATTTATCATAGCATGATTTTTTGCACAATAAAGTGTTTCAGTTGGTGGGAAAGTTAAATCGACCGATTTGCTCTTGTTTATATTGTCATTTTTAATTGCTTAATTTGCATTTTACTACAGATCAATTTGAAAAAAGAATTGTTGAATACTGTTGGAGGACGTGTAACTGAAATTTCAAGTAATGTCGATGGAGCTGATTTGGAATTGAAATCATTAATCGAAGAAGCTGACAAACTTACGGAGAAGTCGCAAGCATTTCAGGAAAATGCAACATTGTTGCGAGTTGCTGATGTACAGGTAACAGCTATTCAGTTCAGTTTTGTTTGAAAATAAAATAGTTATAATTGCTGCACGTTTTCGTTTCATATGTCAGTGTGTTTTTGATTTATGCTTCAGGGCACTTAAAGAATTATCTTGTTTTCAAAATAACGGGTTGAGGCGTTTTGGAGGTGTAATTTTTTATTTCATGTGTAACTCTTATAATTTATCGATTTTCTTTGGGAAGTATTAGAAATTGTTTATATTTAATCAATTTTTTATATCGTCAGGGTGCATATAATATTACCCGAGAATCAGCCGAAAAATCGTCGGCTGCGAAGCTTCGGACTGATCAGGCAGATTCAAAAATTACCAGTGCTGAAAGCAGTAGACAGGAAGCAATACAACTGTTAGATAATAATCAGCTCGATTTTGAGAAACATTTTAGTGAAAATGAAATGGCTTTGACACGAATTGATAAACAGGTATGTTATATCATTTTTGTTATATCAGTATCATTTTTTTGAATTAAAAACTAAATATTTGAACATACATAATGTTTTATGCTGAATTTGGTAGATAATTCATTACTATCACTTTTTTGATTCTTTCTGGAGGGAATAATTTACACTTTCTTTACTCATTCTGCAGAAAATATTTGTTAAACATTTTTTAGCTGGCGAATTTCGAAACTGTATTGCCGATACTGAATAGAGACGTTTGTGGCGCCGAATCGGCTCCTTGTGATCAACTGTGTGGTGGAGCAGGAGCTTGTGGCCATTGTGGTGGACGATCATGCCTTTCTGGTTCTGTGAGCAAAGCCGAAATGGCGAAAAAATTTGCTGATGAAGCAGATCAGAAACTGAACGAAAAGCAGAAAGAAGCAGAAGAGGTTGCGCGACTAATCATTTTCCTGCCTTGTTTTTATATATGATTTCGAAATAAGTGGATTAAACGGGACATTTTCACTGCTTGAATTTTAAATCTTTTCCAAAAGGCTAAGAGTTGAACCTTACGATAGAATTCGTACTTGTGGATGATGATGCAATATACCGTACTTTCTTGTTGCGATAATATTGTTCATTATACTCTAAATCTTTTTAAGTTTGCAAGTTGCCTGGACTTATTTTTTTCAGGTTCTTGTTCGTATACGAGAAATATTGCAGCAAACATTCATTACAAAAAACAAAGCTAAAGATGGCCATGACATTGCTGAAGCAGCTGCTAGACAGGTTGCTCACTTTGTTCGTTACCACAGACAGATTCCTTTTGTTTAGCTAAAATAAATTACTATCTATAATACTTTGTCAAATCGAGTTGTTTCGTTTTCAGGCAAATCAAACACGAGCTTCTCTGGAAGAAATTCTTGTTCAAATGAAGGAGTTTATTGATAGTAGTCAACGTTCCAGTCCAGAACAAATCCGAGCATTAGCTGAGGAGATAACAATGGCAAAAATATCTCTTACACCTTCCCAAATTGAGGAATTGGCAAATCAGGTTAGTTGTTGCAATGTCAACGAGATAGTATTAGTTTAAATCATAATATTGGAATTGTTTTCTTCCAATTGTGACTAAGAAATCGAGAAATCTTGTACATTCGAGGAGAAAATATGGAAATCTTTTTCTTATTGAATAGAAAACTCTTTTCCTTTTTCTTCAGGTTCGCGAGAGGCTGCTGAATATCAGTAATATTGATATTATTTTGAATGAAACACGGGGTAATAAGACAATCGCTGAAGCTTTACAAAAATCTGCAGAATTGGCAAGTATGCATGCAGCTGAGATCAGGTGTGCATTTGTTGGATGCGACAAAAATTTCGTGAAATAGATTTATGGGTTAAATAGAACTTTGGTAGTGTCTTTCGATTGGTTGTCTCTTAAATTTAAAATGCAAAATTCTTATTTGTATTTTTCTCTGTTTGAAATTGACATATGGTTTTTGAAATCGTATTAATGACAGCATTAAAAATCGTTTTTTCAGAAACACCACAACAGTAGTACGCGAAGCCTTACAAAGAGCTTCCACTGCGCAGGAAGTGGCTAAAGATGCAATAAAGAATGCAACGGAGCAAATTACGGAAGCTCGGTTGGGTCTTTTTCACGGGAAGGATGAATTTTTTTCTGTGACCTTAAATCTTTTATTGATGTCTTAATGTCAGTTATCAAGTTAGCAATTTTTCTTCACTCTTGAATTAACTTATTATGTGATTTAGAGATGACTTGAATAGTGCAACTGATGAATTACGACTTGCGGAGATATCGACGGCAAAAACAAATGAATCGCTAATAAAACTGGAAGGCGCTATGAAAGATATTAATGTGCAGTATTTATCGATATCCGAAGATACGAAGTATGCATATGAAGCTGCTGATAAAGCTATACATCAGGCAGAATTTGCTGAAGCAGCCAATGAGCAACTCGAAGTAATCTTTTGTTCTAGAAGTGATGAATTCAGTTTTGCTCGCGAATTGAATGAAAGATGATTTTATGGAAATCATAGAGCTTATCCCTATAGTTGCTTGGAAAAAGAATGACTTTGCAAAGGATCAGTCTGAGCAAGGATATGGTCCAGATTAGACGGCTGAATTGTCATTTTCTGCTTGTCAACTATTACGGAAAAAATGTGCGGAATTATATAAATATTTGCGATCTCGTGTCGTTAACTTAACTTACCCATTTTATTTGTAAATCATTTTTAGATTTCATTCGAAAAAGCTAAAGAGTTTCTGTCATCACAAAATACTGGTAATGAATTACCTCAAGCAAGAGCTGAAGAATTGCGTAAACGGGCGACACAACTTTTGCATAAGACACAACGACATCGTAGTGATATTTCACGTATGTTATTAACCTGTTGATTTCACACATTTTATATCTTGTTGAATGTAACAATTACTTATTTGTACTAAGTTCCAATTGTGCAAATAGAATTCTTTATATCTTCGCAAGATAAACTTGAAATTATTTTTTATTTTATAGAACTTTCTGCCAATATGGATGCATTTGACGTACGCTTAGCCGATTACAATCGTGAACTAACTGAGCTTCATTCAAGAATCGATACGGTTACTGCTCAGGTACACAAGCAGATCGAGTACTATTCAACATGCGACATTTAGATACACCAAGTTATAGCCGTCTTTTTCTCTTTTCTTTGTTTGCTTTTTTGGTCGTCATATATATGCAGTGGCCATTTATCCATTTATAACGACTAGAGTATGAAATCTAGAAGAATTCGAAAAATTTAAAAAATCACTGAAAATTTTTAACTTTATATTAATGTTGACTATTCGCTGATGCAATACATGATGTCTAAACTAACGGTATCATAGAGAATGACGTAAACGACTATATAGTTAAGTATCTAAATGAAATTTGAGATATCCAGCTATTTCAACTTTCTGTTTAATTCTTTCACTTTTATTAAGCAAAATGGAAATGAAGAAGAAGGAAAGCTAAATTTAAGCGGGATTTTCTTAATTAAATTATTGTAGTCGATGATATACATATGTATATCTGTGTGCTCTCATAAAATCTCGCAATTCTTCGAAGAAACTTTTTTTTTTTGTTGTTGTCTTTCTACACTAACTCAGCTAATTGTTTCCACTATCACTGTCATTATCATTATCATCATTTATAAAGTATACTTTTTTTTTTTCGTTACATTACTTGTCTACCAATTGTTAGATCATCACCGTATGACAAAACTGCCAAAAGATGCAACAGTGGTGCTATGATATTGTTAACGTTTGGTTTACTTATTTCCATTTCCGAAACGTTATTATCCAATGGTGATGCATTTTTCATTCAACTATCATTATTCCAAATTCATTGTGCCTTTAAATGTCTGAAATTTTCGAATGATAATAATAATTTTATATGTATTTCTGAAGGAACGAAACGCTTTTAAATTTTGTTGTTTTATTTTTGTTTTCTTATTTCTTGTCACTTAAGATTTTCGTTTCAAATTTTTTCATTCTTATCATTTCCTTTTCATATCACTTTTCGCTTCTTTTTATGTTTCATTTCATCATTATTTTTTCCTACGAATTATTTTGCCAACAAATTCTACCTGCCATTTCTCTTCTTTCTAATATATATTTTTTTCCTTTATCTTTTTTTTTTTTTAATTACTGATTAACTAATTATCACGAATATTTTTAAGAAGAAATAATGATATAGTTTTCTTCTTCGTTATTCTTTATATTACGAACAGAGAAATTTCTTTTCTTTTGTTTTGTATCTTAATTATGAGCCTGCACTGCACTGTTGGAATTTTTTTTTACGGATGAAAATAGAAATAAAGGAAAATCTTCTTTTTCTATTTATTTCCGCAATTATGCATAGAGATTTTATACTATTACCTCTCTTCGGCTACAATTATTTCGTGATGAAATTTTGTAGAATTTAATAAATTTGAAAGTTTATTTCATAATTTCTGAAAACAAAAAAGAATTTTATTCTTTTGCAACAGTTGAACAAATTATCAGCTGATAAGTAATACCATTTCCTAGTTACCTAATGCAACTTTTCGTTTCATATCCGTTTCCTCAATTTTGAATATAACTCAATTAGCTCATAATTACCTCAATATACGTAATGTTTTTAACTGTAAAATGAATTCCGTTAATGGCCAAAGAAGCCTTATATGAATAAATATTTGTGAAATTAAATTAACAGTGTACTATTTTATATTTATTTTACTTTCATATGTATGAGATGATGTTCTATTTTATTCTTTCTAACCATTAAAATTAAAACAAATAAAGTTTATTCGAATATTTTAATTAACAAAATAAGAATTATTTGTAATATATTTGAAGAAGAAAATTTTTCAAAAATGATAAATTATAAATTTCATTACAACATATTAGAAATATATACGGTAGTTATAAAATATTTTGAAATATTTGAAATTCATATGTAAATATGATAATAAGAAAAAGATAAAGAGATATATGACACAATGGTATGAAATATGGAAGAGAACAATGTATTCATCTGTCATTAATTATTGATAAAATAGGTTGTAGAATGGTTGAAAAGAAAAGGAAAAAATCAGTGCGTGAAGTAATCAATGAAAGAATCATTAATGACGCATGGATGAATAAATAATACAACAAATAGATATATAAATGAGGATATTATGTATCCGTAAATTTAAGCGTATATTATATATATATATATATATTTATATATGCTTGTATAATAGTTATAAATTAATATTAATAATTCTTATAAACGCAAATGATTGATTTTATTCATTCTAAAGAACTTTTATTTAGAAGATATTATTTGTAAATTTATTTAATATTGATAAATTAAAATGTAAAATATGCTGTTACAAGATTATTATTGTTATAAAGAAGAAATGAGTATAAAATCGATGATTAAATGATTGATAATGAGTATTAGTCATAGTAGTAACGATGATGTTAATAACTGTTAACAACAATCATTAATAATAATAATGATAATGATAATAAAACAGAAGAAGTAAAAATTTGTATTAGTGATTAAGCAAATTAAGATTTAAAATGTCAAATGATGAGGAATTGGTAACTTATTGATATATTAAATCGGATGATAACTATATGTTCTGCAACACATAAAATGATGAGCTTATTATTATTACTAATCATAATAATTATTCTTATCATTATTATTGCTAATTCATTTTATCTATTACTATTTATTATTATTATTTTTATTTATTACCATTATTTATTATTATTTACTATTATAATATTATTATTATATCATTATTGGTAACAATTGTCATTCATTATTACCGTTAACATTAATTGTCAATAATGATATTATTATCATTGTTGTATTATTAATTAGCCTCATTTAGCCAGTTATGGTACTAATATTGGCTCCATTTTTTCAATGCAAATAGCGAACATATGTGGCACATGGGCTTAATGATTACATCTGAATACCAGTTTCTTGAATCAAAATCACTTAATTCTACATTTTATTAATGTGATGTGGTAGAAGGTCAAAGGTTACGCGTTCGAATATAAATTTCCTTAATCAAAATTATTAAATTCTGCGATTCATTAATGTAATAATAAAATTGTTTAATACGAAATTAGTTAACTGATATGGAATAATCATTCAGCTGATTAATATTCAACTTGGAATGATTTGTTATTCTCGAGTAAAAGGATGGAAAAAAATGGGTAAGAAATTAGAGGAAATAAAAAGCGGCGAGATGGAAGAGTGAAATAATTCTGAGGTATATAAACCAATCGAGGCGGAGCGCGTATAATTATTTTCATGGCGCCTCCTTTATCCATTGCACCGGATCGGAAATAATTCCTCTTTTCACTCGAAGAAATGTGATGATAGTGTTCTTCTTAACCGATTTGTTCCTTAAACTTATTATTGTTTATTTATCAATCTTCAAACTTTATTGTTTACTTTAATTATTTATTTCATATAAACAATTAATAATTATCCGTTATTATGTTTATTTCTCCATTACTATCATATTTCCTCTTCCTTTTGTTTTTCAAAATTTAATTTTAATACTGGTTATCATATTCTTGAAATTTTCATTTATTACTATTATTATTATTATTATTATTATTATTATTATTCATTTCCTATTATTCGATTATAATTTAAAGCTAATGAATAGTTTTGCAATTAGGGATGATAAAATGATGAACCAAAAATTATTGTTGAAACAAATATTTTGTTAAAGCTAAAAGATGAACATCATAAAATTTATCACTATCACTATCACTATTTGCATTCATTCGATATCATTATATCATATGGGAATTTAAATAATTCAAATTATCATCCAATATTTCAACTTATTAATTCCTCTCATTTGGCTACTGTTGAATAATTAATTATATTTATTAATTAATTTCTTCCTATATCATAATATCCTTTCATTGGTTTGCTATAATTACCAATTTGTTAATTTTAAAATGCTAACATTTTCGTAGTTTCAAAAATTGTTCATTGTTTTTCTTTTCAATTTTACAACACCTACAATTTTCATAAAATTTTTAATTGAAATTTTAATTTTAATTGTCTAAAAGCACTTTTAATTTACCGAATGAAAATTTCTGATAAGTTAAATGTTCTGTTTAATCATTTAATGATTACTCAATTTTAAGTACAGATTTTTTTCACACGGTTAAAATGAAAGGGATATATATTTTACTATCTATTGATTCATCTTTCACATTTTATTATTCTTAACATTCCTGAGAATGAAATGATCTGTATCACTTTATTTTAATTTTTATTTCATTAATTAAAAAACAATTGAACATATTGCTAATGATTTCATTTACAAAACTTACCTGAATTAAATAACTTCATTTACAAAACTTACCTGATTTACTGATAATAATATAATATTAGTATTTACAAAACTTACCTGAATTAAATAACTTCATTTACAAAACTTACCTGATTTACTGATAATAATATAATATTAGCATTTACAAAACTTGCCTAATTTACTGATAATAATATAATATTAGCATTTACAAAATTTACCTGATTTAGTAATAATAATATAGTATTAGCATAAATGATCTTTCCGTTTGTTTTTACTTTTCTTTTCTCTCTTTTTCTCTAAAAATTGTATATCATAAATTTTTTCTCTCTTTCTAAATTTTATAATTTACAACGGCAATAAAATGAAATTGAAAATTTTAAATTTAATTGAATTAGTTGAACTGGAAACTTTTTCCCTCGAAAATTTCACCTTTCTGTCTGCAACTAAAATTGTACTGAAATATGCTTGAAATAATTGCATTTCCTACTATTTTAAGATGTGTGGCCCTAAAAAGTAGTAGTAATAGTTGGTAGCAGTTGATAATCGTTGGTAATAGTTGGTAATCGTTGGTAGTAGCAGTAGTAGTAGTAGTAGTAGTATGGGCCTTAATAGCTTTATAATGGCTTTATAATAGTTTTGCTTTTGGAGGATCTTTCGAACTTCACAAGACACAAACGGATTGACAGACAGACAGACAGGCACACACACACACACACACACACACACACACACACACACATTCTTAAGATTATTCAGTTGAACGGAATGTTTTGCTTGCCGCCTGTTGAGTTATTTCTATTGAAATCAAAATTTGAAATCTTTTCATATAATTATATTGCATGGTTAGGATGAAATATGTTATAATTAAAATTTTTCATAATTTAAAAATTTCAATAAATCATTATTTTATTAGATAATTAATTAATTGGAATGTATTTTTGTTCAATAATGATTGATTTATTACATTTACTTTCTTACGATTTTATACTATTCAAATTATATATATATGTAATTTAAAATATTATGTGATACGTTAATATCTGTCATTAAATTTTATTTGGCATAATTAATTACTCAATATGTCTTTTTTTTCACTATTATCTTCCTAATTAATTATATAAAAAAATTAAGTAATACAATTTCTTTCTAAATAAAAATAATTTATTAAAATTTTTTATAATTTAAATAATACGTGTAAAAGAAGAAAGTAAAATAATTGAATTTCTTCATTTAAAAAAATTTTAATTACTCATTTTAATTCTTTGTTTCATAAAATTCAATTTGTACTATGTTATCATACAATCGTTCAAATATTTCTCGAGAAAATAATCATACTTTCTTATCAAATTAATTTTTAATTAGGAATATTAAATGATTTTGATTTTGAAATTTTCGAAGGTAAGCATTAACTTTTGATGATACTATTCATTTATTATCATTGAAATGCTTAATGTATGATAACATTGATAAGATAAAGACCCTCTCCTTTTTTTTCTTATCATTTTGCATGAATGATTAAAACGATTAGCATATAGGTAGTAATTTGAAGAGTTTGATAATTTTTAAATTTGATAATTTAAAAGTTGTAGAATTTGATAAAATTTAGAAGGAATGAAATTTCACTAAGAAATATGAAATTGATCAATCAAATTGTTAATTATTTGATTGGTAGTTTATCTCTAAAATTAAGAATGATAACGAGTCTTCTATTTCATATCTTTCGTTATCATTCTAAAGATATTTCATATCTTTCTTTATCATTCTTCTCAATGGAAAGAATGAATAAAATAGAAAATTTTAATGGAAAGAAGTGAATATGAATTTTGGGTATACAATAAGTAATCATTTATTATCTCATTATTTTCTTCTCTCCTTTTCAGGTAAGATTGTATCTTTTGTCTTATCTCCTTTTTTTCATTGAGAAAATTGTTAAATTAAAAATTGAAATATTTATTTTTTGGAAATTTCATTCAAATGATATTTGAAATTTTTTGAAGAAAACAGTGAAAAGCTTTTTTGCTACAATTTCTTTTTGTTTCTTTGTTTTTTGCAAAATTAGCGGTAGAAGTGATGAAATAATTAATTATTTGGTTAATTTAATTAATTTGTTAAATAATTACTTATTTTAATTAATTTAAAAATAGAATGAAATTTTCAGTTTGATTATTTAAGAATATCGGGTGCAATATTTTATTATATATAGCAATTTTTATAGGTTTAAAAAAATATATTTTTTTTTCTTTCAATTCAACATTATTCCATAAGAACGAACACCTGCTGTGATAATCGATAAGTCGATTTATTTCTTTATCATTGTAAATTCGATTAAAATGAATTAGCGGATTATTATTGGAAATGAAAAATAATAATTTAAAATAAACAAATAAATTCTTTTTGAAATTAAACAATGAAAAAGATAATTAGAAATCAAATACTGATATTAGAAATGAAGTACTGATTGATTGATTTTCATACTTTCGAAAAAAAAAAATTATCGATAAAATTGAATTATGTTAAATGCATCTTCTAACTTCCTTTTCATCCTATCCTCATTTTGCTAACTTCTAAAAATGCAAATCAAAAATCATGTTGAAATTTTGAACTGATAAAGCATATCATTAAAAAAGTATTATCATCCTAATATGATTAGTTTGTCGTAAATTAAGAAAGAACACCGAGATGAAAAAGAAAGAAAAAAAAAAAAAGAGCTTTTCTTATCAAAAAATTTTTCGTTTATATTTTTCATTATCATTTCAGCTATCATTTTAATGATAACGTAGAAAAAAATGGCTTATATTTGTTGACAGCTTTTTTTTTTTCCATTTGTTTCCAACAATGTGTGAATAATGTTGGTGTTAATCCAACTGATAATAATATTTTACAATGTATCGATGAGTTTTTTTGTTTAACAATTGAAAAATTGATTACAAACAATTTTTGTTTTTCGTTTTCTTCTGTTGAAAAAATTTTTAAACATAAATTGTTGCTGATTTATTTGTTAGTGCCACTTAAAAATTTTTAGCAATTATTTATTTATTTCAACAAAGCTTTTGTTTTAAACTTTTTTTTTTTCTTTTTTCCATTCATTATATGTTTAATCCTTTAGAAGCTTATTAAGGATTTAATTAATTGCAATGCTTTAATTTTTTAATAATATCATCGATCCACTATTAATTCTTATGAAAATTTAAAATTTCAAAATGAAATTTGAACATATTCATATCATATCATTTATCAAAATGATAATTAACATTTGATATTTGATGATATTATGTAAAATTTAACAAGTGTTTATCATTCTTTATCATTTAGTTCACGTTGTAACATATGTGTATTATATACGTTTCACAACGATATACATAATTTGTTTTATGTAACATATTAATTAACTTTATAATTTATTTCCTAATAAAAAATGCAAATCAAAAATCAAGTTAAAAATTTGAACTGATAAACTTTAAAGCTTATCATTTAATGCATTATCATCCTAATATGATTTGTAATCAATATATTTGATGATATTTTGAAAACTTCAACAAATTTACTGTTCATTATACGTCTTACGTTTTCTATACGTTTCAAAGTTATACACGTGACGCATTATATTTAACGTGTTTGTTACGTTAGATTCGGCTAGATGTCAACATGCAAATAGTAGACGATAACTGTTCCAAAGATGAGCGATGTCGTATGACGTTACTACCGAGCTCGTCCTCTTCAACCTCTGGAAATCTCTACGTACCAGTTACAACCGTAAACATGCAACCGAATCGTATGATTCGTAATTCATGTGCTCAGTATCATGATAATGGAAGTAATAACGATGGTAATGATAATAATGATGATGACAACGATAATGATAATAGTGATGATAATATCGAAGTGAAAAAAATGAAACAAAATGCTAATGGACCATTTTTTGGGTCAACAAGCTATCATTATTTACAAATCGATCGAAATTCGATTAATATTTTATTGAAAGCTGCTGCTGCCTTCATGTTACTATGTATTGCGGGTTGTTTGGTACTTCAACATCTAAGGATCAGTCAATTAGATTATCGAATACGAAGGATTGAACTCAATTCTGCTCATTCCATTCAGGTATATCATTGTTTTATCTCAATTATTTTAATTATTCATCTTTTTAAAATCCTTATTTTTAAAGTTTTAGTTTAGAATAGTTTAGAAATGCTTAGCTGAAAAATATTATACAATTCAAACATATCGTTAAATCACTATTAAAACCAAAAATTAATTGAATATGAAAACAAATAAAATATATAATACTTCTATCGAATTGCATAGGTAATAAGAAACTTGATGGATAATTGATACTATTAATTTTTAAATTTAATCTATAAGATTGAAACCAGGAAATCAAACTGATTAAATTACTAAACAATATTAGTACAGTTTAATTTCGTTATTATTTTATTTTAAATTATAAAAGAATTGTCCACCTTTTTCTATCTTCATCAAATTCATTCAAAAAATTTTAATTACTTACTAACAATCTGCCTGAACAAAAGTATTCCCATCTTTAGAAAAATTTATATTTTAAAATATAAATTTCAGTATTCCTTTAACATGAACAAAGTAATCTATGATATATTAAACTTTTCATATTTCAAAATTTAAATTTGAAAATTTATAAATTTGAAAATGAATTTAAAAAGTAATTTTTACCTTTTCAAATGAAATAATTTTCTGACAGCTTTTACTTATATGAATAAATAAGTGAAAATGAGTGTGCAATAAAATACCTTCACCAATACATATATTGACAGCTTCTATTTGTGTTGTTTCTTTTTTTTCTTTTGCTATCTTAACCAAATTTAAATTTGTTGAAATTAAAATTAG
Organism: Cercopithifilaria johnstoni; assembly: GCA_916381525.1. Lineage (NCBI taxonomy): Eukaryota > Metazoa > Nematoda > Chromadorea > Rhabditida > Onchocercidae > Cercopithifilaria > Cercopithifilaria johnstoni. The sequence continues at coordinate 20,066 of CAKAEH010001493.1, forward strand.
AAAATTATAAATTTAAAGTAAAAAAAGATAACATTTTGAAAGTTTAATTTTAGCATTAATTAATTAACCAAACAATTAATTAATTCTATTTAAATTTAGCTATAAAAAAAAAAAAGACCTTCGTATACTTTCTTACATTTTGTAAGTAATTGTAAACAAAAACGAAAAATTCGTTTTCAAAGATAATTCAATTTTTTCCTTTTTTTCTTTTCTCTTTTGTTTTTACACTTTCTTTAATGATTGTTGAACGGAAGCTTTTTGAAATTTTACACAGTTTGAAAATGAAAATGAACGTAATCTCTAATGGATTGGCAAAAAATAGAAAAACGAAAATTTTTATATTTTTTTTAATATTATACAGATTCATTAATTAATTAGCATAATTAATAAATTATATGGACAGATATATGCTAAAAAAAAAAAAAAATAGGACGAGAAATTATAGTTCAATTGTTTTTTGTTGAATTATGAAAATTTTGCTAAAAAATTTAGGGATTTAAATCTTATAGATTTCATATTATAAGAATATGAAAATACGGCATCATTAATTAGCCTAATAATTCATTCAATTGTTTTTTTTTTTTTGAAATTTAAGAAAATTTCAAAATTTCATTTAGGATTTAAAAAAAGTGAAGGAAAAGTTAGATTTATACTATAAAATGATACTTTCTCCATAAAATTACCAATTTACAGTATAAATCTAACGAACCAAAAGTACCAATTTTTAGGATAAATATACAATTTAAAAGTACTAATTTACAGTATAAATCGAACTTTTCATTTTCTATCATATCAAATTATTTTAGATTAATGCGAAATGAAAGTTTCAACAAATAATTTGTACCATTTTAAAATATATTGTAAAAATTATAATAGGAAGCAAAAATTTTTGTTGATATGATAATACTATCGATGTAATAGTATATTTTTTTTGTATTGGAAAGATTTAAAAGTAAAAAACGGGAAATACTGAAGAGAAGGGAAAAAATTATTAGGATATGGATATTTACGATTAAACTATATTTTGGGGAATAATGATAAGATCGTTAAGAATTGAAAGAGATATTAACGATTAAACTATATTTTAGGGAATAATGATAAGATTGTTAAGAATTCAGTTTAATATATTTTCAAAGATTGTTTTCTTTTATTTCTTTCTATCAAGCTTTGTTTTTCTAATAATTTAAATAAGCAGATAGCTTATATGGAAAATAATAAACAAACAACAAACTACTTATATAGTAATTTGAAAATAAGAAGGAATGAATATGAAATTATAGTAATTAAAATTATATTATAATCATTAAATTATCTAATTATATTTAAGATAATTATAATTTTTTATAAAAATAAGAGGAAATCATATATATGTATCATTGATGAAGTAAATCATTCGTAATAATCAAGAAATTATAATTATCTTGATATGATTAGAGAATTTAATTATTATCAATATATATCAAATGGATTCTTTCTATTATACTTTACAAATAAAAACATAAATACTTAAATTGGAAATTTTTAAATTTCTAACATACAATCAGTTAACTAATTAATTAATTCAATTTTATAAATTATACAGGAATAAATATAATAATATATGCTCGTAATTACATTTTATAAAATGTGTAAATAAATAATCAACATAAAGATAAAGATATCAAATCATTTATAAGATATGATCATACATGTTATAAAATGTGTAAATAAAGAATAATCAATATAAAGATATTAAATCATTTATAAGATATGATAGTTGCTTGTAATTACATTTTATAAGATGTGTAAATAAATAATCAATAAAAGATAAATAATATAAACAATGTAAATAATATAAACAATTTTTCTTCGATGTCTTTTTCTAAAAAATTAAATCAAATAATTCAATCATTTACAATATATGTTGAAAAGGTTATAGTATTAATGCGTCTCATACCTATCATAATATTGCGTATTCTCCTTACCTTCTCTATTTTTTTATTTCAATAAATTAATTTTTTAAAACAAAAAAGAACTGTCAGAGAAAAACAAAAAACTTTTCTCTTTCTTTTTTCTCTGAATTGTTTTCTTAACATTACTTAGGAAATTGTTTTATTGGAGTGAAAATTGTATTTGTAAAATTTACAAATTCTTAATGCTTTTTCTTCTTCCTCTCATTAGTCAACTTTATTTGTTTAATTGTTAATTAATTAGTTTCCGAAGTATCATTTTAAATGTTTCAATCATTTTCTTTTCTTTTCTTTTCTTCTTTGTTTCGAAAAAATAAATTAGCATAGTCTTTCTTTTTTCGTCTAAAAATTTTAATTTTTATTCCTTTCTTTCTCTCATTTCTTTTTTTCTTTTTCAATTTTAAAAGAGTATAGGAAAAAAGGAGAGATTGTTATAAATGTTTGTTGAAAAGATTATAGTATTATAAATGTGTATTTTTCTTTTTTTCTTTCACCTATAATTATGCTAATTATTTTCTTATTTTCTTTGAAAAATTAATTTTTTTTTTAGAAAAAGGACTGTCAAAAAAGAAATTTTCATTTAATACTATTTTAAAATGGGATATTTGTTTTTTTAAAAATAAAATTTAATTTGATTAAATTTAAATTTGAAATAAATAAACAAAAAATTTTTAATATTAATTTAATAATAGTCAATTTAAAAAAAAAAAAAAGTGATAAGATTATCACTATGAATATGATAAGTAATATTAGATTATTTTCTTAATTATAGAGATCAATATTTATGATTAATATTATGGAAATGAAGATTAGATATTTGCGGCATTTGGTACAATTATCAATGAAGGAATTGGAAAAATGAAGTGGACAGAATGGACATTAAAAGATAAGATAGAGCGAGAGAAATGAGTGGACATTAGAAGATCAGAAATAGATCACACCATTATAAATCACAAAGAAGAGAGATGATGAGAGTAAAGGAAAGAAAAGAAATAAGATGCTACTATTTCATCGATATTGAAAAATTGAAATTAATAAGAGTATAGAGTGTAAATTTTTATTTGAATGAAAATAGAGGAGGAAGAAATGAAGAGAGATGTTGAGATATATAAGAGATGGAAGAATAAAAAGATTTCAAATAAATCAATCAATCATTTAGGAAAGAGTTTTTGAGATTGGATGTTGTAATACTTTACAAGGATGGATTAATTCCCCTCTTATCGGATAGTGGACACGCCATTGTGGCGTCGTCTTCAACCTTCATTTATTGCATCAATTTATTCATGAAAAAAACATTATCATTCATAAATCTTCCCTTTATTTCTCTCTCTCTCTCCCTCTCTCTCTCTCTCTCTCTCTCTCTCTCTCTTCTTAAATAGTTTATTCCGTATTACCTCCTGTCTTTTATCTTCATCATTGTTCCCCCGGTTTTTTTCCGTCCCTTTTTTTATTCCCCTATCACATTATTCCGGTATTCAATCTTCCCGTAATTCTTTTCATTCCTCTCTTAAAATGTTGTAATAATAATGATAATGATAATAATAGTAATGATAATAAGAACAAGAATAGAAAGGAAAAGAACAAGAATGATAATAATAATAAGAAGAATAATAAGAACTAGAATAGGAAGAAATAGAACAAGAATAATATCAGTAATAATATTAATAAAAAGAAGAAAAATAAGAATGATAAGAACAAGGATAGGGAGAAAAAGAACAAGAATAATAATAGTAATAATAAGAAAAAGAACAAGAAAAAGAATAAGAATAAGAATAATAAGAACAAGCATGGGAAGAAAAAGAGCAAGAATAATGATAGTAATAATAAGAATAAGAATAATGAGAACAAGAATAGGAAGAAAAAGAACAGGACTGATAATAGTAATAATAATAATAAGAATAAGAATAAGAAGAAAAAGAACAAGAGTGATAATAGTAATAATAATAAGAACAAGAATAGGAAGAAAAGGAACAAGAGTGATAATAGTAATAATAATAGAATAAGAATAAGAATAAGAACAAGAGTAGGAATAAATAGAGGAATGAAAAAGAGAAAAGAAAAGAAACGAGAGAAGGAAGAAAGATTTCATTTTATAAAATATAACATTTTTTAAAATTCTTCTATTTGTAAAAAAATTTCTATAATTTTATTAAATAGATACAAGAAAAGAATAAAAGACAGGTAAAAAGAGAAGATTAATAGGAAAAGAAAAGAAAAAAAGAAACGAATGAGAGATCAATATTTCTTATAATATATTATCATATCATTATATTCGATTCATTGCATATAAAATAATATTATCATATCAACATCTCATATACGGTTCATTGCACATTCTTACCACATTCTTACGGTTCAATTAACAATATATTCTGTGACTTAATGTAAAACAATGAAAAAATGAACGGAAGAAAAATGGCAACGAAAATGAAATTTAAAAAATGAAAAGAAAATTTTAATTTTATTTTTTTGTTTTTTCTTTCATTATAATTAATATAAAAAATTTCAATTATAATAATGTAAAATTTTATTATTTTAATTATTAAAATTAATTTTTTTAATTGTTAAAATTAATAAATTATTTTATTGAAATTTTTTACGAAAATAAATTGAGTATGTTTTATAATGTATTGTTTTTTTCATTAGCCTAGTAATTTCATTAAAATTAAATAAATTAATAATAATGAATAGATATTGTTTTAAAATTCGATCATTATCGATCTTTTATAATACCTATTTGATTTGAAACAAGGACCAGATGTAGTATTTTCCGCATATCTTTTACGACTTATTATTCATTTACATAATCTCAAATTACGTCCATAACCGGTCACTAACTTCAACACTTTTGTTAACCAAATAGCTTATATATACATATATACTTTTGTTAAACAAATAGCTTATTATATACTTTTGTTAAACAAATTGCTTATATATATATACAAATATTATAAATATTACAACTTTAGCACATTACTTTTACTGTTTATAAATTATTTAACATTACCTATACATTATAGAAATAAGTAATAATATATAGGTCATACTTAACAATCTATTAAAAAGTAGAATTAAGTATAGAATTATATAAGAAATAATATATAGGTGATACTAAACAATCTATTAAAAAAAAAAATAGCATTAAGTATAGAATTAAATAAGTAATAATATATACGTGATACTAAATAATCTATAAAAAATGAAATTAAGTATAAAAGTAAATAAGTAATAATATATAGGTGATAGTTAACAATCTATTAAAAAAATAGAATTAAGTATAGAATTAAGAATTAAGTAATAATTTCATTTTTTTGTAGGTTGTTTAGTATCACTTATATATTATTATTTATTCCTATTATTTAAAAATTATTTAATAATACCTATAAATTATTACTTATATAATAATTTGTAGAGATTTATATTTATTATATTTGCTAATGCATCTTACTCTTTTCCTCCATCAACAATTAATGATTTAAAATTTTGAAATGCTAAAAAAATAAATGAAATGAATTTTATTTCTTCATCACGAATAATTTTAAAGTATTAGAATAAATTTAGGCAAAATTTATGAAAATGATGTAATATAATAGAAAGTGCAAAATAGAAGAGGGCCTTAAAAAGGCCTTAAATAACTATGATTTCTTATATTTGAAGCTAATTTATTCTATTAGTTGGAAAAAATAATTTTTTGAATCATTCAACGATCGATATGAACAGTAATAAAATGTATGGAATATTAAACAAATATAAATAAACAAATGAAACAAACATCTTTGCTTGTTGACAGATATTAATTATATGATAACATATTTATTTACATTGTTTAATTATAAAATGAAATAAAACAAAAATGTATATTAAATGTTATAAATTGAAAAAATTTCAAAATATTTTAAATCTTTTAGCAAAATTTAGCTTTTGTTTCGTTTTTGTTTACATACTTTAATTATTAAATTACAATTGTTAAGATTACATAATTTATAATTAAAAAATTAATTTACTGAAAAAGAAAAATCAAAATATGATTGTTTGTTGTGAAGTAAGAAAAGAAAAATTGAAATTGAAATATTAATTGCAAATAGTATAAATAATATTATTACATGAATAAGTTATAATAAGTAATGAAATAATCATATATTGTTATATGAATAGATTATAACAAGTAATGAAATAATCATATGGAATAATTATAATCATATGAAATGAAATAATCATAATCGTATGAATATTTTATTACTTATTATAACTTAATCATATAATAATATATGATTATTTCATTACTGAAAATTACTAATAATCTAATTACTTCAAAAGTTTATCAATTATATTAAATTAGCAATTTCAATTTTTAGTAAATTATAGCGCACTTCCTTTTATCCATCATTATCAATGTTATTTTAGCCTAATTAACAAATTATTTTAATTTTATTGTTAAGCAGAATTTTTGACAAATTTAGTTAGAACAAAAAAAGAGAAGAAAATTTGACGTTGTAAAAAAGAAAGAAAGAAGCAAATAAAGAATGAAATGCTAATTATGCACAATTTTCCAACACCATCAAATATTTAATTTAATTGCTAATGAAGCTATTCGTTCTTTTTCTTTTAATTAGCAATTAATATTTGCTATCAACATCCTATATGGCATTGTTCTTTTGTCTGTCACAAAATATATTTATTTACTTTTGATAAGTTAATTTAAATTTAATTTTTAATTATTCATTTTATAGAGAATTGAATTAAAAATTTAAATACTAAATAAGATAAGTATCAAAAATAAAATTTTAACTGAAATTGAAATAAAATGGATAAAAGATATTTGTCTATTTGTTTTAATATAAAATCATTTTTGTTTTTCACGTTAAATAATATTTTAGAGTAAGATTAAAATGTTCAACCCTCATCAATTTAATGAGGAACGAAATATTACTCCTTCAATCGATAATATTTAAAAAAAAGGGGTTAAGGGTCGTTTCAGGGCCTATATCATTTAGTAAACACTTCAATGATTGCTTTGATTGTTTTAAAAAAAAAAATGAAGATTAAACTAACTAATCACTTACCTGTATTAAAATGAAAATTAAACCAACCGATCGCTTACTTACCTTATGAAAAAAATTAATTCCACTTCTAAATTAAATCTCAAAAAAAAGTGAATTAAAAAAAACCGAAGAAAATTTACAAATACTTAAATTGTTTGAGAAAAATTACAACATTGTCTAAATGTAGGTAAATATAAGTAATTCAAAATTTTTAATTCTTCAGTTAATTAGACATCGAAGGTCAAAAGTTGGCAACAATGCTGGCCGAAATAATCGCGAAATTTCCAACACTAACAAATGTCTCTGTCCACCAGGTATATCTTCCTTTTTTTCATTTTCAATAAATTTTCTAAAACTATTTGAAATAATTTTAAAATTCAAAGTTTGAATATTAAAATTCTATTTTCATTAAAATCGATATTATTTAAAAAAGTTATTTAAAAGTTATTTAAAAAAGAAATAAGAAATATCCGTGAAAATATAACAGTTTTTGCACAAAACTTTTCTTCACTTCAATTTATAGGAATATTATTTTGCAAAAAATTTAATTTAACTGTCACCAAAGAATCGAAAATGCCTTTGTATTAACCGCCAATAATACGGCTGCAACATACTAATTCACCATATATTATTATCAAATGATTGAAGAAGCAATTGATATGTTTAGGAAAATTTTTAATGATGTGAAAATTCACATCATTTGGAAATTTTGAAGTACTGCGTTAAAAAAATTCCTTTTTTTTCTCTCTTTCCTCTTCATCCATTCACAATCTATAAACATTGAAATGATAAAGCAACTAATCAAATTGAAATAATTTTTTAAATTTTGCAATAATTTGGAATGAGCGAAAAAAAAAAGATGGAAAAATCAGAAGTAAACATACTTTCATTCAAATTTAAAATGAAATTTTCAAACATACAGTAGTAGAACGAATAGAATTTGAAATATTAAAATTTGGGAAAAAAGAAAAAATAGTAATTTTGAAAATATTTTTAGGTCGAAAAGGTGAACCAGGTGAACCAGGATCAATAGTATGTTTTCTTTTTTCCATATTTACTATTTATTTGTTTTTTTTTTTTAATTTCACTACTACTTCAATGTATTTTGTTGTTTTCTAGCAAGCATGATGATGATAATTTATTATTATTATTTGTTAAATTATCATTAAGTAATTATTCTTTAGTTTAATTGAAGAATGCTTATTTAGTTATTCTATCTTATTCTTTATTTAATTTCAACATTATTTTTTTGAAATTGAATTTGATTAAATTCATTTCGTTTCATTTCATTTCATTTCACATGCTCATATATTAAAAGAGTGAGTGCTTGCATGATAATTAAAATATCTGTGATATGATTAAATTTGTAGAAAATGTCTGGTGAATAAATTGTCCATTGTCTTTCACTGGTAAATTGCAGCCTTCGAAGCAATCATTACGTCGTCATTTACGATCATTTGGTTTTTTGTATACACCTAGTGGACAGGCGATACAACTTCGCGGTATATCGGGACCACCGGGGCCACCTGTATGTTGTGTTCTTTCATATCTTTCGTTCTTTTTAACTGCTTTCGTTATCAAACCAAAATTATTTAATCAATTAATTTCGTTTTTTTGTTTCTTTTTTGTAAATTTGATATGAATTAATATTCTTGAATTTTATAGTTCTTGAAATTTCCAATATTTTCATTTCAAAAAAATCGAAAATTTCTGATAATTAATTTGAAAAAAATGAAATGATCGATAATCTATTCAAAAACACACTACCATAATTTTATCATATCAAAGATTGATACTACAATAATTCTCACTTCAAATTTAACTTTCAACAATTTAATTAAGCATGCTATAATATAAGTATATACCTTTTCTTTTTTTGTGTTTTCCTTTATCGTACTGTTTGATTGTTGTCATATTTTTTGTCGTATCAAAAAATTTATTATTTTAATTAATTGATAATATATAGTTTTTAAATTTTAAAATTATTTTAGGGACCAAAAGGCACACGTGGATATCCTGGCTTCCCGGTAAGTATAAAAATTATTATCACTGAATGTTATTTTAAAATATTAAATATGCAAATGTTTCATTTCCATAATTAACCTTCAATTTTTCCTTTAAGGTTTATAAATTAATTTTCATTTTTAGGGACCAATTGGCTTGGATGGACCAAAAGGTGCTGCGGTATGTTATGAAAATATTTATAGATTATATGATATAAAAGTTGCTTAAAATAGGATAAAGTTAATTATGAGGAAAATTAACTTTAATTAGGTAAAATTCGAACGAATAAAATGATAATAAATTTATCATCATATCATTCAACTCATAAATGTTACCGATTAATCATTGTGACAACTAATTAATATAATTTATCCGGCGGAAACAAATCTATAAATATCGTCAATTGTATTGCGCAATAATGGGAAATCCATCAAATTACCGGGACATTTCTCTGCGGGATATCGTTTGCAACGAAAGCTCTTAAAGTGAATTATAATACCCTAATTTCATCATCGATCGGTATGAATGGGGAATTATAATAACAGTTTGGAATGACTATAATAATAACTTGATGAAAATTTGTCATATTTTTTTTTGATTTGCGATAAAATTATATAAAAAAATATTTTAGGGTATGCCGGGACCGAAAGGTGAACGAGGTGAGCGTGGTCCAATGGGACCGTCAGGATATCCTGGTTCTAAAGGTGAACGTGGTTATTCGGCTGCTCTTAGCAAAATACAGGTATTATTTTTAATTATGCATTAATGCATTTAATTCAAACTGTTTGGAAAATACGCTGTATATTTGTTAAGTTTAGCATTTAAATTCGATGATCGGTTAATTTCAATTTGGTTCTGAAAGTGGAATATAATGCATGTTACAACATTCAGCATAGTAATGCAAAAAATAAATTCGCTTTCTTTACTTGAGGAATTTTTAAATTAGACTTTGAAATTTAAACTTTCATAGGTTGGAAATGCCGATTCCGTAACACCAGTGCTTATTCAGGTAGATTTCTGAAATTCCCACATTTAAAAAATTGTGAATTTAAAATTGTTTATATTAATTTAAGATAGTAATGATAATAATATTAATAATAATATGTTGATAATATTGACGGATTATATATCAGGCAAACGTAGTCTTTAATTTTTACTTCATTTATGAAATATTATTAAAGTTTGTTTATCTCAGCATCGATCTAATAGAGATTTTTAGTTGCTGTCAGATCAATCAATAATTTTAAATGTGACACTATCACAGGGTCCACCTGGTCCACCGGGCAATCCTGGTCCACCTGGTGTTATTGGAAAGCCTGGTCCATCAGGTCCAAAAGGCGAAAGAGGATTACCTGGTTTTGATGGTGAATCACTAGTTGGAATCAAAGGTGAACCTGGCGTACCTGGTATTCAGGGCAAAACTGGTCCTGTAGGACCACCTGGGCCACCTGGATCAAAGGTATTCTTTGTCTTTCGAAATTTAAAGATGAAAAATTTCAGATTTGCTTTTTCTCCTACACTTTTTAGTAAAATTATGTGTTGTGTTGGCTTAGTGCCGTTCTATTTAAAATGTTTGCTCATAGTTGCATGTATTCGTTGTATTGTAATTCTGTAAATACACTGCGCCTAAACTATTAGGGAGAGCCTGGACCACCAGGACAACGTGGATCACCAGGCATTACGCCAAAGTATGTAGAGAAAAATTCTGAACCAATAATGGGTCCACCGGGCAAACCAGGAGCACCTGGAATACGTGGTCCACCAGGTATAATTGGACCTCCAGGTGCTCCGGGAGCAAAAGGTGATTCAGGATTTCCTGGTAAAGATGGTGCTGAAGGAAAAATAGGAAGAAGTGGCAATCCAGGTCAACCAGGAATACCGGTAAATTATTTGCATGCAATGAATTTTAATTTGTGTTATCGTATTTCAATCTTTTTGTGTTAAATTTCAAAATGTATTTTTTGAAAAATTAAAAAATAGTTTGATCGCTTTGTTATTTTAACTAAATATGTATTAATTTGTATACCTATCGAAAGCATGCATACACAAATGATCACAATAAAGAATAGACTATTCTATTCTGTTTTGCTAATTAGTTAATTTGTAAATTATCAAAATAGCAAAATTAAATCAAATCAAAATTTGTTGCAAAAAAAAAGAGAAATAAACAAACAAACAATCGTTTGCAGGGTGAGAAAGGTGAAAGAGGTGAAAAGGGTGAAACTGGTATGCAAGGATCACCTGGTCCTCCTGGTATTGTTACAGCAACATCAGCAAGAACAACACAAGTTATTGCTGGACCACCAGGTCCACCAGGACGAGATGGACGAAAGGGTGAAAAAGGAGAAAAGGTTTCTTAATAATTTTCTAAATCACAATTGAAATTTTCTGTTTCAAATTAATGAAATGTTATTTCCGAAATTCTGTTATCATCCATAAAAACAGTCCGTTCATCGTTTTTGTTGTGTCATAGATGTGAAATTAACAAAAACAAAATTAAAAAAATCTTCAGTTTTGAAATTTTCTTAATTTGCTTTCTTTTTTTTTTCTTTTCAAAAATTTTAATTAATCATCGTATGCTGTGTTATATGCTCACAATTAATTAGGCATAGTAAGATGTAAGAGAATTCAGGGTGATACGGGTAGCCGAGGCCTAATAGGTCCACCCGGACAAACAGGTGCAAAAGGTGATATTGGTAAACGTGGCAAAAAAGTGAGTTTATGTTCGTTTATTTTTGCACTTTCTCTTCCTTTCGATCTCTTTCATTTTTGTTTATATTTATGAAAATAAACAAAGCAAAAAAAAAGATGCATGAAAATTTTGGGAAAATTAAAATTATTGAGAAAAAGAAATTTTGCTTTGTTTTTCTTTTTTGTTATTTATTGTTTTACTAACCAAAGTGTACGTTATATAGTTATAGTTTATATAATTATGCATATAATTATGTATGTATTAATTATAGTTTGTTCGATTTAATTTATTTAAAAATTGTTGTAAATATTTGTTAGCATGATATTTTGCATGAATTGTTTTTATGGTATGTGTTTTGAAGATTTAAAGAATATTAGAAACAATGCAAAAAAATTTTTCTAATTTTATTTTAAACAGCTAATTGTTATTTTACGTGACAGGTAAGCTTTTTATTATTTTATCTTTCTTCGTTTTTTATTATTTTTTAATAATTAAAAGTATTTGGATCTTTTGTTTTTGGTTGAAACTATAGAATTAATCGTTGTAAAATTAATTAGTGATAGTATTTTAAGGAAAAAAATGAGTAAAATTTTTTGTATATTTGAAATTTTCGTTTTTTTTTAAAAAGAAAGTTTAAGACCTAAAATTAATAATTTTTAATGTATATGTATTCTTTAGGGTAAAGATAATTTAAATGTGACTATGGAAAAATTGATTGAAAAATTACTACCAATGGTGCAACAACATGCACGACTTAATGGTTTACCGGGATCGCCAGGTCCGGTTGGACCACGGGTAAATTAAATAACAACAAAAAAAGAATTGAAATTTTTACTTTACATTTTTTTCTTTGTTGTTAAATTGTTTTATTATCGTAAATTTAATTTTTGTTTTTTTGCAATCAAAAGATAATATGCAAATTTTAGGGTCCAAAAGGTGATGAAGGATCACGTGGTGAACGTGGACCACAAGGTTTACCAGGTCATGCTGGTACAAAAGGTGAACGTGGTGAAATTGGACCACCCGGTTTAATTGGCCCACCAGGATTACCAGGACCTTCGGTAAGTTTAATTCTTTTTCTAATCTTATTATAAATACAATAGTCCTGAGGGATACAATGAATTCATTCGGAATTAATTTACCTTAAAAAACCTGAATAAAATCCAATTAGAAATCTTACCAAATGAAACGATTTCAGGGTACTATAATTGAAGCAACCGCTTCATCATCATCATCAATTACGGTTCCAGGACCACCTGGACCTCGGGTATGAATTAAAAATATTATTCTTGTGTATAGCTTGTAAGAAATATCGGGAAATGAAAAGAAATAAATTTTAGGGAAGTCCCGGTTTACCTGGACCACCAGGTATGAAAGGTGAAAGAGGAGAGCAAGGATTAGCCGGTGTTCCTGGATCACTTGGTTTACCTGTATGTTATATTTTTACATTATAGTATTTGAAATATTTAATAAATTTTTCTTTTCGATTTTTCGAAAGTTATGACGTTTCTCTAGAATCTTCTATTTTGTTCATAAAAAATTATGTCAAATAATTTGGAAAAAATTTAGGGACCACCGGGACCAATGGGAATAAGAGGGTCGCCAGGAATGGAAGGTAAACAGGTGAGGAAAAATGAAATTGATTTTTAACAAAATCTGAAACAAATGCTAAATTTTATCATTTATTTATTTATCAACTGATATATTTAAGCATTTGTATCTCCTTTTTTTTTGTTATTCATTTATCAGTAAACTATTATCACTAATTGATAATTTCGAATTTTTCCCGTTAATTTATGGAAAATTTTAAGCTATAATTTCATTTATCAATATGAACATTCAAATTTTAACCTTTCAACTTTCCTGTTTTATCGTAGAATAGTATAGTAATATTTATTAAAAAAAAAAATAGTATAGTAGCATAGTAATATTTTTTGTTAGAATAGTATATACCTAGAATAGTATAGTAATATTTATTGCTTAATTTATTTAATGTGCTTAGTTTTTAGGTTAATCTTCTATAATATAATTAAGCATAAGATAGAAGTAAAAAAAAAAATTAATAGTAAAATTATTATTTAAATTTTTATAAGATAATAATTTTTGTAATAGTAAAATTTTCACTTGCAGCGTATTTTCGCTGATCAAATCTCTTTCATCTAATTATTTGGCTTATCATCATCATCATCATCTTTTTTATAGGATGATATATGGATTGATCACAGAATGTTTGATCTTTTTGTCCTTTTTTTTTTAAAAGAAAAAACAAAAACAAAAGATTTCATTTCAAATTTTAATAAGACAAATAAAACAGAAGCATATTTGTTGATGAATAATATTGTATCGTATTTGATAATGATAGTATTAGCTTGGCGTACAATTGTGTTTGATTGGGTTTGCATAGTTTGCATGGCATGTTTATCGATATAGTATCAGTTGTTTTTGTGATTTTTCTTTTATTAGATTTAAAATAAAAATTTTAAGCTATGTATTATTTCTAATCGTTTCATTGTTCATACCATTTACAGGGTAAACCTGGACCAGTGGGACCACCAGGATTAAAAGGCGATATTGGATTACCCGTATGTATATCATTTAATTGATTATTTTGATAAAAATGATAATTGTTATCATTTTATGAATTTTATAAATTGTTGATAAGTTTGATTCTTTTAAAAATTTCGAATTAATTGATAAGTTTAAAGAGTAAATTAAAGCATTTGTTTTAATTGTTTACATATAAAATGAATTTTATTTAGGGTGCACGTGGTCCACCTGGTGATCGAGGATCACCAGGAGAATATGGTGAACGTGGTTCACCTGGTTTAAAAGGTGAAAAAGGCGAACAGGTATGATATTGATAAATTTTAAAAAAAGTTTCAACATACTGTAGGTTATTTTAGAATTTGAGAATGATAAAAAATCAATGGAAAGTTCAAAGTTCATACTGCATAATTCGTTTAGGGTATTCCTGGTTTGGATGCACCATGTCCAACAGGACCCGATGGTCTACCAATGCCATATTGTGCATGGAAACCACTTGATGTCAGTTGTACATTTCCTTTTTCAGTTATCAAATTTAAAATTAAAAATAAATTTGTTAAAGTTTAGTTAAGCAAATTTTCAAAATTAAAATTCAAAAAATTTATTACATAAACAATTTGTATTAGAATAATATGTAATTTAAATCAATCAGACCAAATTTTTTATCGAAATGTTCGAACAATATATGATAAGATATGATAAGATCAAAATATATGATAAGGTTAAGAAAAAAAATGAATGATTCTGAAGTAAATTTTAACATTATCATTTTGAAATATTATTATTAATTAAACATTTCAGGTAATTTGTTAATTTTCTTTTCTTCCTTATTATCTTTCAAAAGTTACACACACATAAATCATAAAATAATGTTTATGATAAAATCTTAAATTATCATTTATGATTTTATATCATTATAAAATAAAGTTTTATTTACTAATACTGAAAATAACAGAGAATTTGTTTATCATGATATGCAAAAATAATCATTGTTATAGTCAAATGAGAATGGTGTAGAACGGACAGCATTCCGGAAAAAGCGAACTTCAAATTCTATTCCGATTCGCATTTACTAATCAATTAATCATGCTTAACAATGCATATCATCATTTCACTGTTGTATGTTTATGATATCACTAAATTTTTCTTTTCTTCTTTTTCTTTCTTCAATCTCTTAATTTTACTTACTCTTTCTTTCTTTTGATATTTCAATTGAATTATAAAATGAAGTGGAAATATTAGAAAAGACGAATTTACAATAAAAATTTTTGAAAAAACAAAAGAATATGAATTAATTTTTATTTTCAAATTAAAATTATTACATTTAATTGAAAATGAAATTTTTTTTTTTAGCTAAAAATTAATATTTAAATTTTTAGAATTTTGAATATTTCAAATGATAAAAAATGATGATGATGATGACGATGATGATAATGATGATAACAATGTTGATGGCTCATTATACGGAAATAAATGAGCATATAAAATGAATTGGAAAAAAAATGGATTATTCATTGATTGATCTCATGAGAATACTCGGGAGTACCGGTATAAATGCAAAAAATATTTACCATAAATCATCGAATCTCATCCGGAATCTTTTTTTTTTTTGAATTTTTTCATTTGAATATATTTTGCATTAAATGATTGATAATAATTTATCACTTAAATTTTTTTTTGAAATTTAAATCTATTATGGTAAAGAAATATTAAAATTTATTAAGCATATCAGAAAGGATCAAAATGTTTTATTGATGATAAAATATTATCAAATGAATGGATGATGCATTTTGAAATATCTTTATCAAATTGATCTTTTTAGTTTTGGAATAATTACTGCTTCAAATTTTATCTTACCATTACAATTTATTAATTTTGTAAATTAGATGAATACCAGAATTTATTTACCTCTAAATTCTAATAATCATTGAAATTTGCTTTTCACACTAAAAGATAATCAAATGAACTTTTTATCTTTTAATTTTTAAAAAACAAAAATATCCCAGTACTACCTAATTTTATTTGTACGGGAATAATTACTTGTTGAAACTCTATTTTTGTTTTTTAAAAAAAGTTTAATATTTGAAGCTTAAAATATTTCATAAATAAAAGATGGAAATATAAGTATATCCAGTGGGAAAGGTCAAATTTCATTTATTCGATATTTCAACTTTTGGTATTTCATCAGAAATAATTTGCAGTAATTATTCCAATTAAACATATTTCTGAGAATTGTAATTGTATTAAATTTAAAATTTGCAATAAGCAATGAAAGATAATGAAAGAATGTTTAAACTGTCAAAAATAATTTTTCTTTTCTCATTTTATGTATGAAGTTTATAAATTGTTGAATATATTTTATGCAGAAATTTTTTTAATGTTATGTTTTGTTGGTTTCTGATATTAGTTTGATATCACGTACGTTACGTAAGACGTACGTACGTTGCATAAGTGATGGATATATGATTGATGTCATTTCATTTTTTTTTTATCAAATAATCATTTTGTTGAAGAATGATGATATATACTTTATAGTATTATGATTCTATCTAATATCATCCAGTGATAATTATCCCAAAGAACGGGGAAAAAATTTTTTAATCTTTTTTTTTTTAAAACACATAACAATTTATGGAACATTTTTAGGGAAAAGTATTAATGAAAAATAGATGAAAGAAAATATTGAAACAATGAAAATAGAAATTAAAACAATTTTTAATTAAAACAACTAAAACAAAAGTTTTATGTTACCAAAAAGAAAAGTAACAATTAATAATTTGGCTAAAAATTAGTAAATGTAATTAAACAATTTAATCAAATTTATTAATCAATATATTCCTCAACATTTTCCATGAATTAATTTATGGGTGGTATTAATTATTATTGTCTTTCGTTTATAACTTTTCATCTTTTATCATTTTATTCTTTTTAAAATTTCATATCATATAAATTTTACAAAAACAAATATACTGCTTTTATCATATGCCAAACTTTCTCTCACTGCCCTTCCTTTCTTAATTTTAATTTTATTCTTTTGTTTTTGTTCTATCATTTTTTCTTAGATAATGAAATTTATCATTTCCAAATCTTTTCCTTTCTTTTATCAATTATCAATTGTTTTTCATTGCATTATCAACCTGCAATAAGTGATATGATGACAAATGGAATTGCACATTAAACATATAGTCAATAAATTTAAAATAATTGAATGCTGGATTAATTCTGGAAGAAATAGTAATTTTAAAGATGATAAGTTTAAAATTTCATTAACTTATATTTCAGCATTATTGATAAATCCAAATAATTGCCTTTTGTTTTTATAGCAATAAAATAAACAAGAAGAAAAAAAAATTCCATTTCATCTGTTACTTATAAATTTTAAATATATTATCATAATAATATGTTCATATTGGAAATTAAAATTTTATCGCTAAAAATTATTTGTTAAAAATTACTGGTACCATTTATCTGTAATATCAATATTATCATCGTTGTAATCATTCATTTCATTTCTTCACTCAATATTTTTTTCTATCCTTCTTTAATTTAGCTTTAGAAAATTTGAAATTATCAGATGAATTAAAATTATGCAACATAATAAACATTTTATGCAACGCGATGGAAATGATTTTGAAAATTTGTTGAATTAATTCTTCGGTATGAAAAAAAGAAATCCCAACTTATTTTCAAATATTTAGATTGAAAAATTTAAATTTTAAATTTCAAATTTTAAGCTTAAACTTTTTATATCAAAACAAATGTTCTTTTCTTTGCATGAGTATATTTTATGGAAATGTAAAATTCCTGTAAACTACTGCTAATATTGTTTAAAAATATTTTGAAATGTCGCATAAATATTTGAAATGAAGATAACGATAGTAAAATAATATTAAAATTATTATTACTATTATTATTATTATCATTGTTGTTGTTATTATTATTTTGCTATTATTACCATTATTATTATGAATAGTAATAATGAATAATGAATAACAGTAATAATAATAACGACGAATAATATTGAATAATGATAATTGATGAACGACAGCAAATAATAAATAGTAATAAATAATAATAATGGTAAGTAATAATAATAGTAGTGAATAACATAATAATAAAGGTAAGTAATAATAATAATAGTGAATAACATAATAATAATAATGATAATAACCTGCCATAGGTGTAATCAATTTTCATCATAACCTTTGTTTACTTCTCTCTGTAATGATTTTGTTTATATGTTTCGCTGTTGGTTTTTTCAATAAAAAAAGAGGAAATGAAATTTAAATTTAATTCCTGTTCACATTACATTCTACATGACATTCAACAATTGGTATTAAAATTATTTCAACGTTTAAATTCAATATGTTCATCTTATTTCTACCACTTAATTTACACAATTAATTAATATCGTCATAAAATAAACTCAGAAATAGCCGGTGTTAAATTTTAATTCATTGTAATATTATCAGGAATTCCTGAAATTATATAATTATCAGGAATTATTTATAGTTGAAAAAGTTTGCCTATATTCTTTTTTCACCTCCTTCCTCTCTTTTTTTAATTGTTCTAAACAATTTCGATTTGATATAATGACAGGTAATTTTTTAATTGAAACTTCATTTTAATTATTTATGTAATAGCTGGCACAAAAATATTAAATTTTTATCAAATTATCGGATGAAAAAAAAAGGAGAAAATTTTATGCTATTTAAGGAAAATTAAACAAATTTAATATTTAAGAGAAATTTTAAAAAGAAAATTTAAAACAGAAGAATTACAAAAAAATTTTACTGCTGTTTTGCTTATTTTATCTTCTTTTCCTTTCCATTATATCTGTCAATATATCAAATATCAAAGGAATTTACCGGTAATTAGGAGAGATTTTTTAATTACGAAAATTTAAATAATCAATCAACGAATAAATAAATGAATCGTTCGATAAGACAAAAAAGGAAGCAATAGGTAAAGAGTAATGGAAAATATCATTTTTCTTCATTTAAAAAATTCCACGTAACTCAATTATCATTTATGAAAAATTGATTTATTTCGATACAACTAACAAACTATGTCATACATATATCATTTCCGGAAAGAATGGAATGTTGCAGAAACCTTTAAGCATTATAAGAAATCAATATCTTAATCTAAATACGGAAAAGATTGATGAATAGAGATGTATAGCTATGTCAGGTAAATTGGTATAGTCAAATTAAACTTATGATTGTATATCATTACTGGAATGATCGAAAATTCTGATAATATAATTGTTCTAGAATTCCGGAAATTTTTTACTTGTGGATTAAAGATAGAAGAAAGACAGTTGGATAGATAAAAAGGAAGACGAAGAAATATTTACAATAGTACATAAGATATGTTAGCTAATTGATCCGTATCAGTAAAAATGAAGAGAAAAATTCTTTATCAATTCTTATCAATAGAGAATGATTAATTAATTATTGTTTATAATATCAATCATAAAAATATGATAGCTTTTTTTTGGAATTTCTAAAATTTTTCTTTTCATAAAATTTAATGAAAAAAAGTGGAAATAACATCAACGATATTATAAAATATTATTTATAAATAAAAAGCGAAATGTATATGCGTTTTTTTCCAACTGTTTTAATTTAATTACTCAAAAACAAAAAGAAATATAAGAAATGAAAATTCCACTTTTACATACCGCAAATTTGTAATTATTGATAATTTCAATTAATAATATTTCATAATATCTGTCAAGTATATGATATAATTGGTATACATTTTGGGTTAAATATATTTTCAATTATTATTGGCTTCATAATTTTTCCTTTTTTGAAATTCATTATAGCAAAGAAATTATTTTAAATATGATAACAGTATGTTAATAGTATCAATTGAAATCAATTTTTGCGAATTGATTTAATGCAAGAATATTTGAAGTATGTTAAGTTCATTTTAAATGTAAAATTTTCATAGAAAAGCTTCAAACATAATTTCAACATCATCAACATTCTTATTGTCATCATCATTAATGTTCCAATAATCGTTATCATCACAATCATAATCATATTGTTGTCATCGATTAATAATCAGCTTGTTCCAATGGAATAAATGGTGTTTGTCCACTATCTTCACGATCTCTTTCATGAGGCAAATTACGCTCTTTCTTATATTCACGATGTTGTCGTCTATTTTTTCGTGCAAAAAATATACGATCATGATCCTATAAATGTAATTATTCTTAATAATATATGTGATATTCATAAAAGTTGCAAAACTTCAAATTAGAAAAATTTAAACTTCGCCATCATCTTCATTATCATCATCTTTTACACCACATGATTCAGCAGCAAGTGATCTCAAATCTTCCGTATTATCTTTCCATTCCACCAATTTCATGTATTTATATTCTAATCTAAAATTATGAATAATAATTTAAAATAAAATTTATTGTTTAAAAAAAGAAATTTTTTCTTCATTTAAAAATTTAAAATTACGATTACATATAAAATATATCATGGATATAAATATCTTTTTAATAGTTTCAATTGTTTTATAGTAAACATAAATGTAACCTTCTATTCTTACGATAAGCCATAATAATGATAACACATAATGTGATAACAGTTAGAATAATGCTCGAAATAAAAAGTTCTAATCGTAAGGTAAATGTTGTACATGGCTCAATTCGTTCCTTTCGTAATGTATCCATTGATGTACAATAACTTAAATTCATTTAATATATATATATATGAAAGAAAAATTTAGTATATGTTTAAATTTCTTTTTACAAGGAAAAAATTGGATTATAAATTTACCTTGCCGGTATACTATGAACTGATTGCATCCCATTAATGCATTCACCTTTAATTATGCTGTAATCTTGATCCGTACAAATTGGACATGCATGTGATGAATATATGATAATATGATATAAACAACCATCACAAGTACCATCTGGACAATTAGTTGGAAGTTTTATCTGAAAAAAAAAGAGAAAAGAATTTTCCAGATTAATTATTCAAATTTTAATTAATTTAACAACAATAATTAAAACAGGTTAGATAACAAAAACTTATCTAAATTGATTTATTAGAATAATTTGTTCATTGTTTTATTCCATTTAAATTTATGATACGGATAAAATATTAATTAAAATACTCATACTAAGGGTTCGGTAATTTGTCGCGGATCACATTTCAATGTGATAGCTGTATGTACTCCATGTAAGCAAAGTTGTGTTGATGATTCAGATGAACCAAAGAAAAAATGTATATCTGGTGATTCATTCCTTGTATTGGTATTATTTTCTAAAAAAAAAAAAATTGTTTAATTATTGAATTTTTAATTACTTAAATATTGATTTAATTTCTTTTAAACTATTGTGAAAAATTATTGGACAAACCAATGGTATCAAATTCTCGATCGGTCAATTTGACATATTCATTTAATTCTCTTTCAGGTGTTATAGCCAAAAGTTTATTGGCAATTCTATAAAAACTATTTGTTACTTACAGTTTATTAATAAATTAATATAAATACTAAGTTAAAAACAAAAGACGAAATGAGAAAGAATAATTTAAATTTAAAAAAATTGAATGGAAAAATTAATGTTTCGCTTTTTTTCTGAAGGATCAAAATTTCTAGAACTTAAAAGTTTTGAAAATTTTTAATTAATTAAATTAATAGAAATAATATACATGACAGGTGAAATGTAAAAAAGACGTTGTGTAGTAGCATTTGAAGTAAAATGCGTTGGAAATGCCGTTGAACGACAAATGTATGCATTTATTGTTTCAATATTATCTTGATCCTATAATTAGTAATAATATTTTCTTTTAAATTATCATTTCTTTTTTCTAAAAATTTAACTTAATAATTTTGCAAAAATTCCAAAAATTAATTAGAATAAATTAATTAGAATAATTTTTGCAGGTGTAATTTTTTAATTTTTAAAATTAAAATTAAGTAATATATTTATTGAATAAAAAAAAGTTTTAAAATATAAAATAAAAGATTTTACCTGATTTGTTTCAATATTATAAGTTAATGAAGTACTTCCATATTCTGATGATGAATAAGTTTCTTTACAACTTGCACCATTTTCAGTTAAAAGTGAAATATTATATAAATGAAAATATGATTCACCCTCACGTGCGAATATTTTAACACCTTCGATCGTAAATGTTCTGAAATAAAAGACGGAATTAATAACTTAGTCATTAATCGAGTAAAAATTTAATTTCTAGTATGATATGTTGGATAAAGTATAGCATATGTGTTTTAATCAATTATAGGAATAAATGGAAACTTAAAAAAAACTTTAAAAACTTAAAAACTTCAAAACTTAATCAATTATAGGAATAAATGGAAACTTACTTAAAAACTTAAAAACTTTTGAACTTAAAAAACTTATTCCAAATATTTAACAATTTATTATGAAAATATTTATCATAAATTAAAAACAAAAAATAGTTTAAATAAATAAAATTTAATTAGAAAAATTACGAGCAAATTAGCGTGATATGTAGAAATTACAAAATTATTTCAAATGAATGAAATTAATTATGAAATTACAAAATTGATTTAGATATATAAAAAGTAATTATGAAATTGATTGAAATAAACAAAAAACAATTATTATAAAAAAAAAAAATGATATACCGGTTAAAAAAATAAGTGAAATTAAAATGATATGTTTTGTTGATCGCAGAATTTTCTAATGTTAACGTTCCATCTGATATACAACGGATACTATCATAAGAGATAAGATTTGTACCACATGGTATACAACTTTTAATACCCATTCGATCACTTGTTGTATTTAATACTAATCCATTTGGACATTTTTTACATTCATCATTCTAAAAATGAAAATTAATTCCTTTCTTCTTTTTTTTTGTTTTAATTTATCTTTTAATTAATTTTTTTTCATTAATCATATTTTATACTTTAACATATTTTATTAGTTGTATTATTTGAAAGATGATAAAAGAAATTGTTTCCTCATATCTCTCTGATTTAATCTATCCATCTATATAATTTAATCTAATCCATCTATCTATCTATCTATATATCTGTCCATCTGTCCATCTATCCATCTATCCATCTATCCATCTATCCATCTATCCATCTATCCATCTATCCATCTATCCATCTATCCATCTATCCATCTACTCATCTATCNTAATCCATCTATCTATCTATCTATATATCTGTCCATCTGTCCATCTATCCATCTATCCATCTATCCATCTATCCATCTATCCATCTATCCATCTATCCATCTATCCATCTATCCATCTATCCATCTACTCATCTATCCATCTATCCATCTATCCATCTATCCATCTATCCATCTATCCATCTATCCATCTATCCATCTATCCACCTATCCATCTACTCATCTGTCCATCTATCCATCTGTCCATCTATCTATCTATCCATTTCTTCATCTGTCCGTCTACTCATCTATCTATCTATCTATTTATCCATCTATCCATCTATTAAAAAGATTTGAACTGGAGAATTTAAAGGATTTAAAATTGAAATGGAAAAAAGGAAAATTTTTACTATTTCAGTGATGTATTCACCAACTGAACAATGGACACATTTTCCATTATATTTCGGACATTGTAAACACGTTGATGCGCCACCTGAATGTTCACCCACATTGGTGACATTAATCCGATAAATAAATGCTCGATCTGTTATGACATCTTCTCTTGTCGAACTACGTGATCTTAAAATTTTAATATAAAATAATGAATTTTAATTTTCAAAATTATAATATAAACTAACAAATTTTAATTCATATCTAATACATTAATTTAAATGATATTCAATTTACCTAATATTGCTATTCATTCATTTACTTAATTTACAATGATACAAAATTCATCCTTACTTATTGTTGATTGGATAATGATAATTGAATATTTGATAATGAAAATCAAAATTTACATACCTTATAAAAACGAATAAAAATTGTGTTGGATTTGGTGAAATAACTGGATAGGAATATGATTGATAATGTTGAGTACCACTAAAATCAGCAAGAATACGATAGTAAGACTGAGATGGTGCATCCTAAAATAAATGATTAAGGGAAAAAAAAAACTAAAAAACTGTTAATTTTTACATTAAAATATTTTGTAGTATATAAAAATTTAAACTTTAAAAATTTTATAAAAATTAAATTTAAAATATTCATTAAACAAACTTCAATAAAATATAGCACACAACTCTCATCTGCACATTTCATTTCAAAATCAAATGTAATGTGTGCAATTGGATTATGTAATGATGTTAGCTCGTCAAATGCAAGTAATGGATTTGAAAAGCCATCAGGAATTTTTAAGCCAAGTTCCAGTGCTATGCCTTTTTCCTGTGTTGATGAACTTTGGATCATACTTCCAGATGGTATCCATGAATGATCAATTCCACAACTCATTGAATCACCTGAAAAATAAAAGTTTAATTTTGAATACAAATTCTATACAAATTTTCTAGTTCTAACAGAAACGAATTAAATTCTATGTCAACGAAAAAAAACGAAATAAAATTCTAAATTTGAATTTCATGCAAATTACTTTAATTCTAATTAATCAGTTAGAGATTTTAAGTTTGAATTCCATGCAAACTATTCTACTTTGATGATGACACGAGTAATGAAATATTTATCAAATACCTTCAACAATATATTCACATTTGGTGAACATATTTGGTGGAAGTACATTCCAGATAATATAATGATAACCATAATTTGGTAATGTATCAACCGGACAACGATGACATTCTGAAAATGAAAATGATGAAATATACGACTTATACAAGGAAAACATATTACATGTACTATGATGGCTAGGTATTAAAATCTAAAATGAAGAATGGAATTTTTGAAAAAAAGAATTAACATATTAATATTAATGTTATTATTAATATTGTTAATATTAATAATAATAAAATATTAATATTCTATTAATATTAATATTAATATTAACAAAATATTAATATTCTATTTAATGTTTCATAATATTTATCGGATCCTAAAATAAATTTCTAAAATTTAAAATTAAAAAATAAAATAAAATAAATTACAAAAACCTTCGCCGTGTGAGTAATGATCCTTTTGACAAAATACGCATTGACCAGTTGAATTCAAATTCATTCCCGGATTACACTTCGGACAAGGAATTTCATTACCAGCTTCCGGAATCTGCATATATAATTGTTATCGATATGATATGTTTGTTTACCCGTATTTTTAATTCTAATTATAATAATCGTTTATTTCATCCAATTACTAATTGAAATATCCGGTTTTTTTTTCTCTTCACTGATTACAAAATTTACACATTTGTTGATTAAAATTTAAATAATAAATTATAAATCTGGAATTAAGGAAAAGGTCGAATAAAATTTAACCTTAACAGCACCACTTAAATCATCACGACAAACATTTGGTTGTACTTTGACAAACATCGTACGTGTTTTACCATTAACACATGGTTTTAGAACAGGATAGTAATCATTTAATGAACAAATTGGTCGATTTATGCAAAATGATGATCGAGAATCTGTGAAATAATCTTTGAATGATTTAATCATTTAAAAAAGATAAGATAAATTCGATCATTTATCATTTAATTGGGATAAGTTACGAATAATTGCCAAATAAGAGTTTCAGAGTTTTTAGAAGTTAATTAATAATAATCTTTAATCATTTAGCATTTATTATTGATAATTCGCAATAACTTACAAGAATATTGTGATATCGGACAACGAAAACATTGTGTGGATCCTTCAGGACTGTAATATCCGGCATGACAAAAATGACATTGCTTAGCTCCGGTACCACTATATGTTCCACCGGTACATTTACTACATTTTTGTACTTGTTGTATTCCTTTAAAAAAACAAGAAACATTTTAAAAAATATTATATCATCATGAAATGAATAAATTTTAATACTGCAGTTGCTTGAAACTTTTACACTAATCAGTAATGAAATTCAAATTGGAAAATTCAATTCACTATTTTAATTTAAGATTAACACAATTTCAGTAATATAAGAAAATGTTCAAATATAGTTTGGATATTACTTTAAAATGAGAGAAGCGATAAATAATTAATTAAAACTAAATGTTCTCTTAATTTTGTCAATCTAAAAATTTTTAATTGCGGATCATGCTAATGCAAGAATTGGTAGCTAATCTAATTTTCGCCAATGTAGTAAGGCTAAAACGAAATTATTTGATAGCCGATATTGTAAATCTAATTCAATAAATCCGGATATGGATAATTATATATTAGCATTTGGTTCCGTTACGAAACGGAAATTACATTTGATTAAATCAAACAGGATAATTCTAATGAAATTTTTCATTTAATTCAGGTATGTGATATTTTTTAACAAATTGATACCATAAATATCAATATGCGATATTATTATCACATCATTGTTATAAAAGGCATCCAAATGATGACTCATTACTGCCCAACTGATAATATTATGACCACTTTTTAATTCAATCCGATCACGATGCCAATCGTTACTATCCTCGGAATTTACCTTCTTTAAGTTATTTCCCATTAATTGCTTCATTTCATCTCTGTAATTAAATGTAATATATTTGTGAGTATTGTTTTAAAATAAAATTGAAGAATTTTTTTTAGTTGTTAAAATTAGCAACAAATACTATTTTATCTCAATTTTTCATACTAAAAGTATTTTCATTGAAATTTTTGAAAGTATCATTAAATCAATTAATTAGTTTTTTTTTAACAAGCAAAAGATATGCATACCTGTAGCTTCTACATTTCTCATTTCTCACGTTAACATTAAAAATAAGTGCACGATTATTACGTGGCAAACGGTAAACGTATTCCACGTAACCTGGACGTACCAAATCAACGCTATAAATAAGCTTCGACAAACATGGCGAAGGCACATATATCAATTTTGTATTTCGTACAATCCAACCTTTCCTAAAATTTTACTTCGTTGCATATAAACTATTTTGCAACCAAAAAAAATCATGATTATATAGATGTAAACTTGAAGCTTACTGTACTGGGCAATCCTCTAGCAATTCCATATTGGTGTCTGTGTTTCTTTCCGATAAAATATTGAGATTTTCCACTTCAAAATTTGATGGAATTTCATCAAATACATCATATCGAATGCCGCCACCCAAACTATACGTACCTAAAATATATTTAGAAATAATTTTAAATTAAAAGTTTTGAATTCCTTGATGAATATTTTAAATTATCTCAAAGTTTTTAATGAAATTTATGCAAACTTTAGTGTAGCAATTATTTGCCAGAAACTATTAATTAAGATAATTATTATCAGGAAACCTTTCGGACAAAGTTGACACTGTTGGGTTGTAATATCCAAGTACATTCCGGCATTACATGTTAAAGCTGAAAGAATGCAAACAATGTTGATTTTTGAGCTTTATTGATAATTAATTATGATTCAATCAATAGCATAATTTAATTTAAATTACAATTTATTTAGCTCTTAACATTGTAATCAGATTGATTAAGTAAGAAACAAAAGATTATCAACAATGAAAATTGTTTAACTGAATTAATTATGCAATAGTAATTCGATTAATATTGATAATACTTTTTTTATAATTAAAATTTTTAATTGTAAGAAAACAAATAAGAAAAATAAGAAAACAAACAACAATTCACTCGTATCGGTAATGGTACTCCATCATCACAATCTAAATTATTCATTTTTGGTACCGCAACACGCCATCGTTCACCATTTTCATCACATCCCGTATATTCATATCGAAAATCATCGAGAATACATTTCCTACCAAATGTGTATAATAATTGCATCCACCAAATATTCAGTAATACAATACCTTAATGAAAACAATCATTAAATAATCATCTCTTCCTTTGTTTTAAAAAATAGTAATATTAATAAAATTAATAATAGTTATTATGCAATCAAAATAATATAATACCAAAATTCATCATCATTTAGAATGATTGATAATCAAAGTATGATAAGCAAGTTATCCCAATAATGAGAATAAAATACTCAATATCCATGAATTATATTTAGTGCTGATTAATATTACCATTGATTAACCAGAAAATATCTAAATGATAATTTTTTTTTTAGATTTTAAGTTTAGCAAATATTTTATATCATAGAAAAAATTAATTGAATAAACTTAATTCAATACATATAATCATTGATAATACTACAACAAGCAACAATCAACGAGAATTCAGTAATACAATACCTTAATGAAAATAATCATTAAATAATCATCTCTTCCTTTATTTTAAAAAATAATAATCTTAATAAAGTTAATAATAGTTATTATATAATCAAAATAATATAATACCAAAATTCATCATCATTTAGAATGATTGATAAGCGAAGTATGATAAGCAAGCGATGAAAGATAATAATATATTTGAAAAGTTTAAAATTATTATATTTAAAAATTATTGTAGAAAAATTATCATAATATTATATTTAAGCAAGATGTGTAAATTATTGATTTGTTTTTGTTGAATATTTTGCATAAAAATATTCATTATAATAATGCTGTAACATTTATTCAAACAATATACTATAAAATATTTTGTCAACAAAAAAACACGATTTTTTCATTTCTTTAATAAATTTGATTAAATTTAAAATTGAATTAAAATAAAAATATTTGATCTAATAAATTGATTTAAAAAAAGTAGTTTGAAATATTGAAACTTACTACCATCTTCCAAGAATTTGGGAGACTTTTGACAAACTTTCAAATATTCAGCTAATATTAATGATTCCATGAAATGAACTGCTTCATCGTATATTTATAGTTATTTATATAAATCAATATTGTAGCATAATTAGTCTCATAAATTTTCACCGCCTTAATCGTTTATTGCTTATATTAGTAAAAGAGAAAGGAAGAAAGAGAGGGAGAGGGAGAGGGAGAGAGAGAGATGAAAAATTGATATTTTTTAAAATTAATGAAAATAGAAAAGGTTCAATAAAAAGGTTTGGGTAAAAAAAACAGAAAGGAAAAGAAGATGAAAGTATATCATCTTCTTGAAAGTATAGGCTGTAGGGGAAAATTGATTTGTGAAATTTGGAGCACTTTGATAGATTGTGGCCAATCAATTTAAAGCCTTAGCCAAGAGCCAAGTGCTAAGAGTTCAACATTTTTTCGCTCCTTCCTCTTTTCTCCTTCTTTTCCTCATTGCCTTTCTTTTACCTCATTTTCCTACCTTAGCATATTTATTCATAATTCTAACTTCAATTTTCTGTTTCCTTCTTTTTTTTCATGTTAAAACAACATTATTTTTTATTGTGATGAAATTTTTGAAAATCTTCAAATACGAAAATTAATTGCATCAATTAATTATGCGATCATTACTTATTCAATACATCATATAGTTAATTTAAATTAAAAAAATTAACATTTTAAAATGAGATAATTAATTAGTGATGTATTTTTTTCCCATTTGATAATTACTCAAATGATAATAAATAAAATGAAAATAAAATTGATAGCTCTGAATTCTTTTGCTATTTATGGAACAAAAAATTTTATAGTTTGTATCTTCTAAATTTTTAAAGTAATTTTTGAAAAAAAGAAATAATGAAAATATCTCAAAAATGGAATGAAATTATTTACAACGCAAAAAATGTATTTCATATTGATAGCAATATCAGTACTAAAATATTATTGTAGAAAGAGATTTCAAATCAGTAATGATTAATTGTAATCCGCAAGATATTAAATGATTGCAATGATAATTGCTGATTTAAAGATGTGATAAATATTACTTATGACATCTTGAAAAGTTTCATTTCTCAAATTAAAAATTGATTCGTATTCGATTGTTATGTTCGTGATTTTCAGGATATATTATGGATCGGGATCGATTCTGATGGTATCATCAATTCTTGATAACTTCTATATATGTATTAATTTATAAAAAAAAAAATTTTAGAACTTTGACCTATTCATTGATATATCAATCTAAACCATTGATTGATTGCAATTTTCAGGAAAATACTATATTAATACAAATTAAATTCAATTATAAAGTTGTTCCTACTCACAAATGAAATCTTTTATCCAAGCACAACATTTTGGAATAAATTCAAATCAAAAATTTTTGAGTTTAAATATATATATAGCTACATATATATATAACTCTTTTCCCAGATAGGAAAAAGATGACCCTAAATTATAAATTACTAGTAAGATATCTTTCAGCAAATAACAAATTTTAATTTTATAATTAAATAAACTTATACAATCTTATGCAACCCTTATCTCAGTGTTTAATGGATGTAATCACGAGAATAAACGGGTATATGAGAAGGTATAAGTTTAAAATTTAAGGGTCATTGAAAATCAATCTATGGAGCATCTATGGGTTACACCATCAATTATGCGGATTTTTGCTTGCAGTGAACAATAAATTCGTTAAGTTGTAATTCGATATAATGAACCATTACGTTCATTACGTCACGTCGAACATGTAAGTCTACGTGATGTAAATAATGCAATGCAAAACAAATAAACAGCAAAAAAAAAGTGAAAATAAAATATTCATTGCAAATGAATTCCAACAACAAATGTAAAAGTAACTGAAAATGAGACATACACCGATGCCGTGTATTATAAGCATTAGAGTGGCTTATACGAGCCAAGCTAGGCTCTTTAGGCTATTTCCTTTTTAGTAGTTTCACATCAGATGCTGCTACTCATCGATTTCAACGTTTAATCAATTGTATAATAAATGAGTCAATTCTTCGTTAGCTATTTCATTCAGGCAGATAGGCATTTCCTTTGATGTTTTAGCATTGTTGAAGTTTAACATAATGATTTCGTAAGTATGATATGATATTAAATTTGATTATATATTCTGGAATTAATTATAATGCATTTCACAAAGGTCAACATTCATTTAGGTATAAGTTTATAAACGGATACATTAATTATGCTAACATTTGTAATGATTCGGATTGGCAAAACAAAAACCGAATGCTAACTTCAAATTTCAGTTTCAGTTCATTTATAAATTTCATTGGTAGTTCCAATATGGCCGAAAAGTTTTTCAGTATGAATTTTGCAAATTAGTAAAATAATTTATATTTAAGTTATAGGTAATTTATAATTAATTTTCTTTTAAATATAATACAGAGGTATAAATAAACAAACTTGTTCTAATATTTTCTTTGAAAAAATATAGAACAACAAAAGAAAACAAAGTATACCAAAAGATTACAAAATATAGCTAAAGGCATAATATATTACCCAATTATAGAGGTATCACATAACTTGATATAATTAATCATTAACGTTTATCACCTGAAATAATTAAATATTTTCTTTTCTGATTTTAATTCAAATATATAATCAATCTATGCAAATTTCAATCGGAAATTTGATGAAAAATTACAAACAATTAATTTATTAAATTAAAAAGCAATGCAAAAAAAAGAGGTGTTTTGTTAAACAATGATTAATTAATAAGAAATGATAATATTAATAATAATAAATTATTTCGAAAAAAATTACAATTATTGTCTCTTTTTTTTTGTCGTTTATTTATATCGTAAATTTTTGAAAATATTTAAATTTACTTTTTCGCAATTTAAATTATTATCAAAATGATAATGATAAATGATAGAATGGATATAAATTTACCTGATTTAACCGTTAATTTATCACCTTTTCGAATATTGATAACGCTATCTTTTTCAGTTATCATATCATCTGTTTGTAATGATAAGATTTTTCCAAGTATATGATCATCATGATTAATTTGTGTTGCTCAATATAAATTATTATATAAATTATATCAATATAAATTATTAATATGAATTATTATCAAAATAATAATGATAAATGGTAGAATGGATGCAAATTTACCTGATGTAACCGTTAATTTATCACCTTTTCGAATATTGATAACGCTATCTTTTTCAGTTATCATATCATCTGTTCGTAATGATAAGATTTTTCCAAGTACATGATCATCATGATTAATTTGTGCTGGTGATTCATCAACATCATGATTATGAAAATGTTTTCGTGATGTATAAACCATAGGAATCTCAAAAAATTCTTTCATTAATATTTATTCTAAAATATATATATAATTTAGACAACAAATAAGAAAATTAAAAATGTTGAAATTCTTTCTTTTCATATATTTTGTTGACACACACACACACACAAAAAACAACAACAACTAATGATTCATTAAAATTCTTCGATGAATTTGATATTTTATATGTATAACATAAATATAAATTTTTTAGTTTCCAGTAGACAAAAAAGAAATTAATTCAATTTAATAATTAGTAATTATCATAGAATGTTTAACTTTAATAATTTAAAAATTAATTTTAATTAAATAACTTACTAATATGCTTAATTTAGAAATTAAAACTTTTTATAAAATAATTTTAATTAAATAACTTATAAATAATTTTAATTAAATAACTTACAAATAATTTTAATTAAATAACTTACTAATATGCAACAAGCAATAAATAATAAAAGAATATTGACGTAGTATCGCATTGCTACAAATTTCGAAGTGTTAACGTTTTCCTGCAATTTACAACGTTTTAAACAAATAGATAAAACATACACACACACACACACACATATATATATATACATACACAGACGCACACACACATACATACATACACGCACATACATACACGCACACGCACACGCACACGCACGCGTACATTTTGCACACACACACACACACACACACACACACACAAATATATTTACGCCCATAAATGATAAGAAATTAGTACAACAATTACGATTGTTCATCTTTGGTCGATTTCGATATTCACAAGTACCAATAAATAAATAAATATATATATGTGTATATATTTATTTATTTCTGTACTACTTTTTAATTAATTACTATTTTAATTTTTAATTTATTATTGTTTAAATGATATATTATTGTTATATATTTTCATATATTAATTAGTGTATAAAATTAAATTAAAATATAATTTCAAATTTAAAAAGAAAACTTTTTAAAAATCATCAACATAACAGTAAAACGGAAAATGTACTTGTATCGATCGTTTCAATTTTCTTACGTTTGTTGATCATTTCACTAATAGATTTCTTTTTCATCTATAAATCTCCTCCATATATTATGCTCTTTTTTGAACTTAACATCTTTTATAATCTTTTTTCTCTCTTTATAGTCTTCTTTCTTTTTTCTCTCACTTCACTCTTTTATAAAAATATTTGTCAAAAAAAAAGAAGAGACGGAGGAGTGGAAAAAAATTAAATTAATTATTGAAATTTAACAATTATTCTAATTAAAATAATAATTAGTATTAATAACAATAATAATATTAATAATAATAGATAATAGTAATAAATATTAATAATAATAATAAGTAATAATAATAAATAATTAATAGTTAATAATTAATAACTGATAATTAACAATTAGTGACCAATAACTACTAATT
This sequence comes from Cercopithifilaria johnstoni, assembly GCA_916381525.1. NCBI lineage: Eukaryota > Metazoa > Nematoda > Chromadorea > Rhabditida > Onchocercidae > Cercopithifilaria > Cercopithifilaria johnstoni. The sequence continues at coordinate 53,804 of CAKAEH010001493.1, forward strand.
AATAATTGATAATTGACAATTAATAGCCAATAATTAATAATTAATAAATAATAATAATAATAATAATTAGTAGCAAGTTAATAAATAGTAATAGTAACAAGGATGATAATGATAATAATAATAATTAATAATTACAATAATAAGATCGATTATTCTCATTTTGTTGGTTTAGTTTTAATCAACTGATTAATTATACAAGTATTGTATTCTTTTTGTTTCTTCTCCTCCTACGCTGACACATTTTGCACACAGCCCTAGAAAGTATGATTAATAAATTCATGTGGATGTGTAAACCCTAACTGTTTTGTCTCTAAATTAAGCTTTATTTTTTTCCAAAATATTTAAAGAATGAGCATAAAA
>CAKAEH010001494.1:0-47500 GCA_916381525.1 Cercopithifilaria johnstoni
TTCGCATTCATCTTGCCGTATACCGAACTGTCCTGCAACTAAAGAATTATTTTAAAACAAAATTTAGACGTTGAATTCTCAGTGGTACGAGAATGTTAAAGCAGATTAAAAAAACTGGTAAATAATATATATATATACTAGAATGCGATATCTGTTTTTGAATATTATTTTCCCTATTTGATTGAAATTAAAATCTTTGTGATATTAGAAATGGATAGTTTGCAAAATATTAATGGGAACGAATTTTTGGGATTTTTGGGAGCAAATGATTGCAACTCGATTGAAAGCTTTGTTAATTTCATATTGATTGTATATCAATAAATAATCTCAATATATCATCAAATCAATCAAAATTTATAATATACCGTCTGGCGTAGTTTGATTGTCGGATGATATCAATTAAACGTTTATTTTTTTCAACCATTTTATGTTCCACTTCAACGTATGGTATACCAGCGATACGTGCAATCTTTTTCTCACTTTCACGCATTTCAACCAAACGATTCTTTAAAATTTTAAATTTAAAATTTGAAATTTAAAATAAATTTCAAAAAAAATTTAGAAGAGACAAAAAATTAAAACAAAATTCTTTTATTTGACAAATTTCGACAAATTAAATCGATCAAATTATTAAAAACAAACTGATAAAAATGATTAAAAATACTTTGCTATGAAGCCATGCTGGACTTTCGGGAAAAATGAAGAAGACAATAAGAAGAGCCGGTAAAGCAACTATAGCATTTCCGAATGATGCTAACCGCCATTCCGGTATCAAATAGCATATTATCGTCATCATCAATCGAGCAATACCCTGGGATCTACGTTTTGCTTCTTTATCGATTTTTTATTTGAAATTCGTAAAATATTTAGCTTTTCATTCATTTCCCGTAATCACTAGGTTTTTTTTTTCTTTTTTACATCATTTTATCAGTGATAATTGGCAATTAATTATTGATTAGATAATTTTCTTGTAATATATAAATAATTATAAATGGCATCAATGCATTATAATTATACGCATATCTTAGGAATTTCAAAAAAGGTTTAACAATTTAAATGATTTAATTGATATGTATTTATCAATTATATATCATTAATTAAATTGTTAAATCTGAAATAATTAAATAAAAATCACACAATTAGCATAAACTAATTAAGCAACAAATTTAAATGTAATTCTGTCAATTAACAAACATTACGATTTAACAACTAAGATAATTATCACTATTCATTATTTATTATTAAAATTATTATTATTATCATTATCACTATAAAATTCATTATTTCGTTTCTTATTTGTTGTATTTATTGTATTTTCATACATATCCATTTTCAATTATTTGAGTTATTTGTTGAAAAAAATTTTTAATTGTTTTAATTTTTTTAATTAACAATATATCTCATTTTATTTTTCATTTAAGAAAAATTAAAAATTACCCAATTAAAAAAAGCTCTAAGTGCCATACGTTGTTGTGGTAAAAGCATTTCCATTACATATGTACAAACTACCACAATGGTACCACCAATTGAAATACCAATGAAAAATCGTAATATTAACAAAATTTTCCAGCTTGGTACTAATCCTAAAATTTCAAAATTGATTGTTTTAAAAAAAGAAATTTAATCTTTTCTTTTTTATAAAATTATTTTAAAAGAAAAACAAAAGCAATTAATGTGTTTAAAATTCTTTAAAAGAAAAACAAAAGCAATTAATGTGAATTGAATGAGAATTATTTTAATATTTCAAACGAGGGCAATACTGTAAATATTTCTTCGATATTTACTATGCTTATATTATTTTCTAAAGTTACGGTATCAGTAATATCAGTATACAGTAACAGTAATTCGGTTAAATAAAATAACTAATTGAATTTGAGATTATGTTTAACTGAATTATTAATATAGTACAATTTTTTTAATATTGACATAACAGTTGATGCCTGATATGAAATTTGATATCAGTTTCTCAAATAAATCTTATTATATCAGTTGAAGTCAATCTTTTACAGCTAATTAAGATATTTCGAATTAAGTACTATATGATATGTTCCCAGATATCACACTGAAATATCTTAATTCCTTTAAAGTTATTGTTGTTATGATCTAGGAACAACATTTAGTAATTTAATAATAATAATAATAATAATAATAATAATAATAATAATAATAATAATAATAATAACAATAATAATAATAATAATGATAATAATAATAATTAGAATAAAAATAAGATTTCATGCGAATTTTTTTCTTATTTTTATTGGCTATAAAATATGAAAAGTTAAATTATGTATGCTAAAATTATACCTGAACAAAATGAAACAATAATACCACAAGCGAGTGAAATTAAAGCTAATGAATGACGTCCAAAAATATCCGATAATGTTCCCGCAGTTATCGCACCTAATAGGACACCAAGAAATTGTATCTGACTAAGTAATGATGGCAAATATGCTGATGGACCACAAATCCAACCATATTCGAGAGCTGCCGAGAAAAATGCTATCTGAAAATTTTCCGCTATTTGAAAGAAACATAGATATTCTATTTGTTTATCAAATAATAATAAATGATTTAGTAATTTTAGTAATGAACAAAAGTATGCATATGAATGGACAGGTATCATCAAAAAATGCTGTATATTTCAAAATGGAATTTATTGATCTAATAATTAAATATAAATATATTGGATTTGAAAAAATCTAATAATGAAATATAAATGATATTGGAATTGAAAAAATCTAATAATGAAATATAAATGATATTGGAATTGAAAAAATCTAATAATGGAATATAAATATATTGGAATTGAAAAAAAGGAATGATAAAATTTTTGATAAAGATAACAAAAAAGGCAATAAGATCTTAATGCAATGAAATGAAATATTTAATTATCAGAAAATAAGAAATAGAAATAAGTTGGGCTAAATTTCAAAAATAATTAAATAGTAATTAATTACACATATCAAATAATATATTATAAATATAAATAAATGAATGAAATAATATTTATATAAGATTAATAAATAAAACATAAATTATAAACAACGATGAATAAATAGTTTATTGAAATACCTCATCGAATTCAATACTATTTTTGCATGATTGAAAAATGGTACAATTGTTGGAGAATGATTGATTTGTAGAGCAACGCCATTGTGGGATATAATTTAGAAAGATTGGATAAATCATTTGTGATGCAAAAAATATGCTAAATTGCCAGGTAATTAGGACAAATATATGGAAACGATTAATACTGTAAATCATAATTGTGAAATTTTCGATTTAATTCAACTTTAATCTGAAATATTATAAAATCAATAATTTTCAAAATTAAATTTATATTTCATCGATCAAAACAAACTTGGAAGAGATAATAAAAACTGAAGAAATACGAAAGAAACAACAACAACAACAACAACAACAACAACAACAATAATAATAATAATAATAATAACAACAACAATAAACCACTGCAGTAAGAGAAAAGAACAACAAAAATGTAATTTACAGAGAATAAATAATCTCATTTTCATTAATACAATAACCGTTTAATAGTTCACTGTTAATATGATACCAAATAATATTCCTGAAAGTATATGTGTAATAAGCTGGCAGAAAAATATATATTGTTAAAGATTCGAGTTCAAATATTTTAGTAAAACAGTACTAGCGAAATTAAAAATAGAATGAAAACAAAGAAGATAATGATCTTCTGTTAATTGTATTTTGGATATAAACTATAATTTGAATTGTAATTTTTACGTTTTATATTTATTTGATTTGTTAGTATTATCAGATTGATAGTATTTTCAGTTGCATAAGTTGATAAGAGAAATTACGAATGGTTATGATAGTTGCGTTTGCATAGCTGTCTGTATAATCCATGTTGATAATAATAATGATAAGTTTTTAATGATAAAACTTTTTATTGATAATTTATAATTAAATAAGAAAAAAGATTAAAAAGCAATACTTACATAGTTACTATCATTGTTTTATCTTCAAAATTAATTTATTATTTTTATGATTATTCTATTTTTTCTTTTTTTATAAAAAATAAAGCCATTCCAATTTCTTTTTTTTTTTTTTGAAATGTCTAATTTAAAAACACACGTATCATAATGAATAGCACGAATAGCCCTTTCATAGCCAATCAGTTGGCATCAACATTTTTGATAATATGATAATACTATTATAACGAAGTAGGATTCAAATAATTTAAATATTCAAATAATTTAAAATTTGCAATTCCTTTCTCTTATTATTGCTGTAAAATATTCTTGCAAAATTTTCTACTTAAAATGATTGTCGCATTCTTTGAAGTATTATTTAACAGTCAAAAAAACAAAAGAGCTGCTAATGATAATATCAATTGTTCGGTATTATATTATGCATTATATAATAAAAATATTTTAATGAAAAATTTTAATAATAACAAATACTGATATGTTGATAATAATTGATTATCTCATTTTGAATAATGGTATAGAAATGAAAAGATCGATTACAATATTGCTTGAAGAATAATTAAAAGCGCTAATTTAAAACAATAATTACGATAAATGGAAGAAAAAAAAAATTTTCATGAAATTTCATAAAGGTATTTGAAATACAATGATAGGAGAATGCGCATTTTGTTAGTGTTTAACAATCTCTCTGATAAGAGAGCTGGCAATGAATTAAAAATGGAACCAGTTTTCATATTTTACTTCAATTTCGTTAATACCTATTTTTGTTATCTTATTTTTCGTAATGATTTCAATTTTTACCTTTCCCTTTTTTTACCTGTTCCTATCACTTTTTTTTGTCTTCTCTCTCTCTCTCTCTTTTTTCCCTTTGATCTTTGTCTTTTTAAAATTTTTATTTAAATATATGTAAATAAATTTTAAAATAATACTAATTAATATTAATAATTATTAGAATTTGTCTTTTTTTTAAAATACTAATTGATATTAATAATTATTAGAATTCATCTTTTTTTAAAATTATTTTTGCTTTTCTTTTGTTTATAAAATATTTGGTGAAAGTGAAAATAATACGTATACAATATAATGATAATATAGTTATAATTTAATACGACTACAATACAACGATAATATAGTTATAATTTAAGCATGCAAACGATGATAGATAAATTTGATCAATTAAATTATGATAAGCCAATTATTGCTGGATATAATTAAAAGTATAACAGTAATAAGCAATAAGATGATAAGATAAAAATAAGAAAATACATAGAAGAAATATTTCAAATAAAATATTTCATGGATGGTTTATATTGTCTACAAAAAGTTTGATCATAATAGATAAAGTTTTAATAATATATCTTATCAATTTTGTTTGTTTTATTTATTTCATTTATCACTACGAGTATTATTATTTATCATTAGTATTACTGTTACTTACATAGTGGAAAAATAATCATTTCAAAATTCCAATTTTAATTATTATTTTTGTTTACAGTAATAATTATTATTATTATCATTATTATCACTACCACTGCAATAGTATTACTGTTACTTACGTTGTGGAAAAATAATCATTTCAAAATTCCAATTTTAATTATTATTTTTGTTTACAATAATAATTATTATTATTATCATTATTATCACTACCACTGCAATAGTATTACTGTTACTTACGTTGTGGAAAAATAATCATTTCATAATTCCAATTCTAATTATTATTTTTGTTTACAATAATAATTATTATCACTATCACTATTATTATTTAACAGTAATAGTGCATTTAAAATATCTTTCGTATTTCCGGAACATTATTCGGTTTCATTCTGTCCCATTAAAAATAAGATTTTAGCGTTGATAATGAATGAATGAATGTTACCATAGCAACCGGAATGCCGTAGATTGTTATTTCGTAGAATGTCGTCGTCGTTGTCGTCGTCCAAAGAGAGAAGTTTATTCTGTTTCGAATTTTTTATCGAATCCATTGAAATGATATCAGAATCGGTGAATGTTCAATCGATAGAAATCAAATTTAATGATTACGAATGGTTTACTATTTCTCATGGATAGTTCATTTGCTATTGATTTTAATTAAATTAATTTTTTATTTCAATTTTAGAACTTTTATCATTTACGATATGATAAATTAAATTAAAAATTTTAAATTAAAATTAATGATAGAAGCATTAAAATTAATTTTAATTATTAATTACAATTAAATTTTGTTAAATTTTAAAATTATTTTTATACCAAAAAACTTAAATTTTTTGTAATTAAATTTTAACGCTTAATTATCTAATTAAAATTCAATGATAAATAATAGAATTTAAATTTTTGCAAAAAATTTTTATTAAATAAAATGAAAAAATTAACAATATAGTATAATATGAATTTATGGTATTGAATAATTTACAGAATTATTTGCAGAATGTTGGAATAATATTGGTAAAAGATGTTATTTAATTAATGAAGCAAATTTTTTAAATCAATTAGCTACCAGTAATCTTCGTATTCGTGCAATTTGTAACGATCAATCGATTTATACGTGTAATGTTAGCTTTGGATCATTTCATGCAACTAAAGTAATCATTCATTTTCATTTCATTTCATTTCATTTCGTTTTATTTCTATTCAATTATTTCAGTATAAAATTATTTGCAAAATAAAAGCAAAAAATTTTAAATAAATTACAAAATTTTTTTTAATTACCTCTTTAATTTTTTAATTAATTTTTTTAATTTTTTAATTACCTTTTTAATTATTTAATTACCTTTTTAACTATCTTATATTAAAATTAAATTGTTCTATTGTTATTCCTTCAAAAAACAAATATTCTGAAAGCTTTTTTGTTGTATTAAATAAAATTATATTTAAAAGAATTTTTAATACATTTAAAAATTTTTAATTTAAAATTAAAATATACTTTAAAAAAAAGAATTGACATTAATTTCATTGAAATTTTATTTTAGGATACGGCAAATTGTAAAGGAATCATAAAATTATATCCAATGGATAAATTATCTAAAAATTTACATATACATGTTGCAATGCGTATTTTCAACGTGGATCGCGTACATTCTACAATTTTCAATCATAGTATTTTTGCTGTTAACCGGAATACTCAAACGGATTGGTGCCGAATGAATCAAAAAGTTCAAATTGGTGTAACAATGCGGCATGTTGCAATACAGGTAAAAAATTTGAATAAAACTTTTATTTTTTTTTCTTCTTCAAATTACGTGTGAATATTATTTTTAAAAAATGAGAATTACGAACATGAAGAATTTAAACGATAATAAAATCTAAGGATAATAAAATATCAATAATAATAAAATCAAAGAGTGAAAAAGCAAATTCATTTCGAATATTTCTTGTTGGTTGAACAAATATAAATTTTAATGGTAATATAATTAATTTAAATTAACTTAAAATTAATTTCTATTAATATAAGAATTAGCATTGTATAAATCGTAGTAAAATATTAGCGATAATATTATTTTAATGAATGAATTAAAAAAAAATAAATGATAATTCCAATAATTTATTCATTTAATTGAATGATATAGTAAGTGTTTTTCATGATCAATTGATTACTGATAATCAAATTATTAAAGCTTATTTTAAAACAATAAAAAATTAATACAAAAATTATTATGAACGATTAATTGATTACTAATAATCAATTATTAAAGCTTATTTTAGAACAATAAAAATTAATACAAAAATTATTATGAACAATTAATTGATTACTAATAATCAATTATTAAAACCCATCTTAAAACAATAAAAATTATTACAAAAATTATTATGAACGATTAATTGATTATTAATAATCAATTATTAAAGCTTATTTTAGAACAATAAAAATTAATACAAAAATTATTATGAACGATTAATTGATTATTAATAGTCGATTTCTAAAACTAATCATAATTCTTAACGAGGTAATCAATCGAATATTAATTTCTTCTTCAATTTTTATTTATCTCTAATGATTTTCTCACTTTTCGACAAATCATCGAAAATCGAAGAGTAAACGTACGCAAGTAAAAGAAAGGACAAAAAGGCATGTCACAACGAAAGATGCAGCCGTTCAATTTTCTACGAATATTTCACAACAACAATTGACAAAAGTAATTGCTGAAATGATTTGTCAAATTTTGGCCGTTAATGAAAAAAAACAACAATTACAAAAAAATTCCGGTATTTCTTCACTATCAAGTTTTTTATTCATTAAACTGATGGAATAATAATAATATAATAATAATAATTAATAATAATAATGATAATAATAATATAATAATAATTAGTAAAAATAAACTATAGAGATATGTTCCCTTTTAATGAAACTAATTATTTCTAACTGATTAATTTTTTCCTCTGCTTTTCTATAAAAACATATCTCTCTTAATTACTAATATAATAATATGTTATAGTTACTTCAACGTTATTTTATGAAAACATTTATCAACCATATCAGTCATATCTTTTTTATATCATTATGTTTTTTCCCTTTTTTTTTCCACCGTAGCAATTTGCATGAGATAAAAATCCAATTACAATGCAAAATTCTATAAAATGCTAAGTAAATATTTTGTAGTATATATCTTTCTTCATTTATTCACAATGTTAATTTTGAGTATTAATTATGTTTGTGTAATAATCAATTGAATTTTCAACTTTAAACTGCTTTAATTTCACCTGTTTGATTTAATAATTACTTACCTGATTGAAGTTTACTTTTTTTCAAGTTTATTTTTCTTACAAATTTCAGGTATAGAGCTATCATCAATTATTGGTAAAAATTTAAATCAAATTAAATTTGATGATCTATCTGGAAGAAAGATTAATTTACCGAAGAAACCAGCGATGAAGAAAAATGTGGAATACTTTAATGAAGCCCAGAAGCAATCATCAAAATGTCAAAGATTACATAAGTTAAAATTAGCTAATTTAAACAATAATTTTCGGAAAGGGAATTTAGTAAGGCTTTGTAATAAGCCAAAGTTGGAAACAAATAAACTTCAACTTCAACATTATGCAAATTTTATTAATAATCCACCGACTAGTTACAATGTTATCTGTCGGAGACAATTGCTACACAAATTAGATCAATTAATTGATCAAAAAGCAACAACGCTACAAAAGATTCAAAAGTTAAAATCAGTTAATCTAAATGATACAACAAAAAATTCGAAACGAAAAATACAACGACTTTGTCAAATATCATCCAATCCATTACATCAATCAAATAAACAACAGGTATTATTATCGACAGGTATGTGTTGTTCTTTTTCAATTGCACATTTTACTGCAAAATTTTTTTCTTCAATTAATTATTTCATTATAAAAGTTATTCATTACCTAAACTTATTTAACATTCTGTCTTTGTTTTAATTTTCTTCAGTCTTTTTTTGGAACAAATTTTAATTTTGAATTTTAAAATTGAAAAAATAAAATAAAACTTAGAGTATTATTAAATTTTAATGCAAATTTTTTTTGAGGTTAATTTATTTTCAGGTAAAAATACTGCTAATATTTCAATGTTAAATGATAATTGGCAATTAGCAAAATCAACAAATCAAATTTTAACACAAAAATTGAATGATAGTAATAAAAATAGCTTTGATAATAGCAAATTACCGTTATCGTCGACAACAATAAATGAATGCACTTCCGGTTCAACGGTTCGAAATTCATTCGAGAAATTAAAAAAGTAAAAAATAGTTTGTCAAATTTTATAAATATTTCAATATAGCTTACTCATTTGAATATATGCTATTTCTTGCCTGTTGAAAATCTACAACAAATTCATATTGCAATAGAATTATATCAAATTGTTGCAAATGTTTTTAAAACTTATCTCTTTCTTTGCTACTAGAAATTTGGTAACCGAAGAATGGCGAAATTCCGGTCATACAATCAGTGGTAGTGATCCGGAAACATCATCGGATAGTGATAGTGATATTGCTAGTGTTGATAAGAACGATAACGATAAAGACAATAGCATGGATTCAACAGCTCGTACAGCTAGCAGCGAATTTTCTAGTGAAGCTTTAACAATTACTTCTGAGCTTCAATCTATCAAATGATTTTAGCTTCTTGAAGAAATTTCAACGATCAATAAGAAAAGTCAGTCGTAAATTTATTCAATTTAAATTCGCAAGTTATATTTGATTATAAGCGATCGCTTTTTCATTCATACTTTTGATGTAATTAATTATTGAGTTCATATTTTCTTGACAACTTTTCCTTTTTTTAATCTTTGTTTTTCAAATTCTTTTTTAATTCTTAAATTGTAAAATTACCTTCTTTGCAATAATATGATTAATTATTATGAATATGATAATTTATCATGAATAAATGATTATTTTATCGTTTATCATTTTTTCCTTCTTTTCTTTCTTTCTTTCTTTCTTTCATATACCCTCTCTATCTCTCTCTTTTTCAACAAATAGAATGAATCATCTGTTTTGTGATCAAAGAGAATAAAACTCGAAAATTGCGTAATTCATAATTCAGATTCTGATTATTATTATTATTACTATTACTATTTATTACTATTATTATTATTATCACTATTATTATTGTATTATCATTATTATTATTATTATTATCATTCCGACATTTTATTTGCAAATTTCATAAACATTTCGCAGTTATTTTTTATTATCATTTTTTATTGTCTATGAAAAGGCAACAAACAAATATCCACCGAAGATTAGAATGAAAGAAATGAAGAAGACGGAAATGATAGAAAAGAATCGTTTCACATTATCAATTATATATATCAAATAAAATTTCGATATTATCTTAATCATAATAATAATGATAATAATAATAATAATAATGATAAAGATTAGTGATAATATGCACAATTCATTACAATATGCAAATTTTACATCACTTCCTTTCCTTTGTAAAAGATAAAAAAGAGATGAAAGAAATTAATTGGAATCATCAACTGATTGAACAATCAGAAATTCACGTCATTTTAATTTATGCAAATTTTTATGGTTTAAAAAAATTCAAAAAAGAATTATATCTATTCATTGGTAAACTATTGTTTTTTATTTGAAATAATATTATGCATGGATTAGTTAATTTTAAATTGTCTCTCATTGAATTGATTTCAATCAAATTATCAATTATTTAATCCGGAAAAAATTTTGGAAGAAAAAGGTAAAGAATTATTTTGAAGGTGAAAGCAATTTCCGGAATTCTTACTTTTCCTAATTTCATTAAAATTTTGAAATAGTATTAATTAATTAATCAAAATGTATTCATTAATTTTGTACGGTTAAATTTTTCTCTTCAATCTACAATTACTTTCAACAATTGTCCTTTGGTTGTCTTTTAAATTTCTGCAATTTAAATGTTAAAGAAAAATAAACTTTTTGTTTTAAAAAAATTAGCGGTAAAAATCAAAAAAAAAAAAAAAGGTGGCATCAATTTTAATTAGCATTAATTTGTTTATTTATAATTTAGTAGTGGATATTGCATTGTTATATAATGAATACAATTGTAAATAAATTTAATTACAATTATTGAAAATTTTTGAAATCTCAGTGATAATGAAATTTGAAGCGAAAAAAGAAATAAAACAAAATAATCGGAAAAAATTTAGGATTTTATAGCAAATGAATTAAATTCCTAAATTTCAAAACAATCAACTAATGAAGTATGAAAATAGTATTAATAATTAATAATTAACAATAATTAGTTATTATTATTTTATGATGAAAAAAAGAGAATCATTTCGGTTGTTGCCAGTTTTATTTAGCTTCAATGAAAAGCAATAAATAAATCATTGAAAATTACAGGAAAACAAATTAAAGCAAATATTATCACAGACATAGTACGAGCCGTTTTGATAACATTTCAAAAAAGAAAATGCAAAAGATGGAAAATATGAAGTGAAAAAACACTGTTAAAATGTTAGTAATGATATTATGATATTCTTTTATACCATAAAATATATACTTGCTAAATTACTTTAATAATACATTTAAAACTGCCAATAAATGTAATCCTTCTTATTGCTGCTTACTGATAAAATTTAGCCTGAACCATCGTAATAATTATATACACATTGGTAATAATTTAATATTATTTAAAGCAAGTTCAAGCAAATTAATAAAATATTATCATCATTATTTTTATTATCATCGTTATTATTTACTATTATTATTAATCATTAATATTAATTATTGTTATTACTATTGCTTTAATCAATCGATTTAGTAATTTGGAATATTATATAGGATGAATTAAATGAAATAATTTGTTAGCATAGTTGAAAATATGATTCTGTTTTCTGGAGGTATACCATTATATATCCGGGATGAGATCGTACTATCATCATCGGGCATGACATTCCAAATGACAATTCATTGTTTGATGATACTTTTTGATATGTACCAGTTCAGGTATATATTTAATAGAGAATGATTTTATCTTTTGTATTGATATTCCTTTTTTTATTTTAGAATTAATAATTCGAAATGTTATTATCAATTAGACTTAAAAATAAACAATGAAAAATTAAAATTTCTTCATAAATATCATTAAAGTTAGAAATTTGTTGACCTTTGACATTGAAGTGCTTTTCTTCTTACTTACTCAAATATTTACATATACTTAATGATTAACAACAGTTTTTTTCTTTTGTTTAAATAAGCATTTCTTTTAATTATTCAATTCAAAAATTTTAACAACAAACAAATTATGAAAAACAATAATATACGAATCATACGAAAAGAATAATTTAATTTTTAAATAAAAAGAAATCGAAATGAACCAATTAATAATTTTGTAGTATAAAAATTAATTTATTCAAAATTAAATTTTTAATTTTATTTCATAAAATTAAATGATATTTAGCTTCATTTTAGGTCAATCAATTTTTCAAAATTAAAATGAATGGAAGTAGCAGAAATTAGAAAATAGTGAAATGAAAGGTAATATTAATAATAATTTGTTGTACGACGATAAATGAATGAATGAATGAATGAAATGGATAATCCCTATCCATTTCATTTTAATACTTCTTCAACAAATATCATCATTTCATACTGTTTTATTATTCTTCCATTAAGAATGATGGCTTATGTCAATTTTAATTTATTTTATGGCAAAAATCCTTCGACGTACCGATTAGAAATGATAAAGATGATTGAGAAGTTTTAATTGAATTTTCACATAATACACATGCAAAAATCATTTCGTTTAGATCTTTTCAAAATCCTTTATTAATTGAAATATATTTTAATGGGAAAAAAATTTTTGAATCAGAATGTTGCAATATTTCACTGTTGTCTTGTAAAAGTTAAAATGACGAAGATATATATTATATAAACGGGGGATATCTTTTTCTACATATATTATATATATATATATATATATATACGAGGTTACGAGATTAAATCTTTTTTGGGAAGATCAAAAAGATAGACGAGGGTACAGAAGAAAATTGATAAATTTCAATTTGTATATTAAAAAGTTTATAAAATATTTGAATCTTCAAATTATATTGATTGGAAATTCTCTTGTTTTAATAATCCGAAGGTGTGAATATTTCGAAATTTATTATTATTGTCAAAAAAAGGTAATATATTAATTTATTTGTTTATTTGTTTACTTATTTATTTGTTTATTCATTTATTTGTTTATTTGTTTATTTGAAAATTAAATATTATTCTATAAAAGATCTTTTTCCCTTTTCATTTGATAAGTTTTTGCAAAAAATCCAAAGATGAAGTAAAAAAATTTTTTAATTCCATTTCTTTTGTCTTATCAAATTTACACAAAAAGAATTATGCAAATAACATAATTCAAAAAAGAGAAGGAAAAGCAACCTCAAATTTTGTTAGTTAATATAATAATAGCAAAGAGATTAGAAGAGATATAGTAAAGAAATTGTTTCTTAACCCTCTAAACGTTCCAGAAAATTCGGATCCTTAAAATATTCCGGAATTGGATCATCCATTCGATTAATTACTTTATAAATTGTTTTCTTCCAAGATGGCTCAGCATCACGTCCACTTTGTACAGCACAGAAAAATTCACGTAATGTTTCTTGTATTACCAATGATAATTGTTCCGGTGGCTGTAAATTCAATTATATTTCTCTTTGTTTTATAATTTCTCATTTCATTTTCTGTCAAAAATATTCAAGCGGAAAATTTTACATAAATATGAAAAGTTTAAAGTTATCAATTGAACATACCGTTTTATTAGAACAGGTAAATTAATTAAAGTTAATTAATGTAACATACTTTTTCACCCATTTTGTGGTAATTAAATTTTTTCTTTAGTCTTATTTTTCACCCTTATAACACTATGAAAATATTTTAAAATTTAATAATATTATTCACCTGAATATGATTATTACGATTATAGTGTTGATTGAGACTTTTGTAAATTTCCGATTCCGGTGTAACAATAATATCATCCTTATTTTTGATCCCTTCAGCTAGATAATTCCTCGCATATTTATCCATTTGATTGTAAAAAAATTCTCTATAAGAAAGAATTTAAAAAAACAATTAGTAATTAATAGTAACAAAAAAAACTTTTAATTTAATTGTTTAAATTAAAATAATATTTTCCAACAAATTTTTTTTAAATTATTTCAAATTCAAATTTATTAATTATTCACTAAAAAAGTAATAAAAAGAGAAAAGATATTATGAAATTAGAATATAATGATATCTGAGAAAAAACGATTAAAGATATTATGAAGTTAAAATATAATGATATTGATAGTAAATAATAACAATTTAAAAATGCTTACAAATTTCAACTTAATACAAAAAGTTACTAAATTCAGATCACCTAATTGCTTATTATTTAGATCACTTAATTGATTATTATTCAGATCATCTAATTGATATTCAGATCAGCCAATTGCTTATTATTCAGATCACCTAATTACTTATTATTCTGATCACCTAATTGACATTCAGATCACTTAATTACTTAAGAAAAAATAAAGAGATTGAAGGAAATATTTGATTTATATATAAATGATCGAAGAGCTTCTAGAAGAATTAGCAATTTCAATATGAAATAATTATAAAACATATAGTTAGAGAGAAAGAATGAAATTGAAATTTAAATTGAATTATACCAAAGTTTTTATAATATTTCAATTTATAAATAAATAAATAAAATATTTACATTTCATTTATAACAAAAATTTTTTGAAAATTTGATCGAAAAAAAATATTGAAAATTACAGTAGTCCATTAGAAATATAAACAGTTAAAATAAGCTCTCTCAAATGGTTAAAAGGATTGATGACCTGATACGACCTTAACATCAACATCACCATCATCATTCTCATCATCATCATCCCGTTTTACTATTATTATTAAATTATCATCCTTTCTCCTCTTTCTATCTTTTCTTTTTCTTTCATCATCATCTCATCAATCTCAGTACCATCCTCAATATCATCATTATCATCATCATTATTGTTATTCATCATCAATTATATGATAATCAAGTGTCAAATTACATTTTGAGGCAAACGGGACAATTTAAACAAACATATCCCAAAACGGATGAGGACAGAACGCGCCAATTATTTGTTTATAAATAGTTACCGGTTTTAAATGACCTTACATTTTTCCTTTCCTTTCTCATCAATTGTTGATTTAAATATTTCATCTACTTTTCCCTCTTAACTTCTAAAAAAGCACCACCTGTTTCTCATATCGTACACCTGTCCTTCTGGTTCATCGCTTTTTTTTCCCCCAAAATATATTTATACACACTCAAAATAAGAGATAAATAAATAATATAAATATTTATTGTATTCTTTCTTTTGCTACTTTTCTTTTAAGAATATAGTTTATCAATCAATGAATAAATTGATTGGAATACCGTAATAGATGTACCGTACCGTAATGAATAGTGAAATAAACATCAGTAAATGGTATACATAAGCAAATGGCAATCATTATACTATTAATTACTATAAATAAGTTAATTTTAAAGCGAATTGCTTTTAATTATTCATTAATATTATTTAAGTGAATAAAAGAGAAAATGTCGAAAAATGCAGAAAAAAGACGAATAAATGTTTATTTGACTGTTATAATTTATATTAATTAACTTACCATTGTGAAATATTTTCTTTTAAAAAGTAAATATTTATCGAAAAAGAAATAAATAATTATTACTGTATATTAAAATATTATTATAAATAAGTACTATTATATGTTAAATTATTCCTGATAATATGTAAGTATTATTATACTGTAATTTTAATTTCAATTTTTCCACTTCTTTTTAATATCATTTTTTCATTTAATTTTTTCATCAAAGAAGTGATACCAAGAAAGAGAATAGAATGACTTAACTTCCACGTTTTTCACGTTTTTCACGTTTTGCAATGATTTAATCATTTGTCAAATTTAATCCTTTAATTTGTTAGCATAGAAATAATATCTTTTCTTTTGTTTAAGTTTTTAAAATTAAAATGAAATATATTTAACATAGTATGAATATATTACTGTATCACTATTTCTGTAGGAAAAATTTTGCTATAATATTCATAAGTTAGCAAACGATAAGAAAATTATTGACAGTTGCAAGAAGAGAAATGTTATAAAATTGATAAAATAAGTGAATCATAGATGGTTAAATAAGAAAAGAGAAAAGAAAATGATTAGCTATAGTAAATTATTCATCTTTGTTTTTCACATTTTATTTTAAATAATTTAATATTTCGAAGCAATAAGAGATAAAAGAGAAAGGAAAGACAAAGGGAAGATGAAGAGGAAAAAGAAAAAAAGAAAAAATTAATCAACTAAAATATAACTTTACTAATAAAGTTTTGCACTTAATTTAATTTAATAATGAATTAATACTGAAACGAACCGGAAATTCGAGAACCATTTAACCAATTGTGCAGTGTTGTTTTTGTTAAAACGAATATCCGGAAAATAAGATTTCAATAAAGCTGAATTTGGATAACGCGTATAAAAAAACATCAGTTTTGCCTTACGCAAATGCATTGGTGTTAAAGTAGAACTGAAAATAAAATTAAATCTTAATTAATTTAATGGTAAAATTAAATTTTGAAAAGAAAGAATTAAAGTTTTTTTAAAGTATAAGGATAGAAAATTCCATTGTTTAAATTATAATAAATATTTATCATTGAAGAAACCTTCCACCGATACTTCCATCATATGGTCCACAATCGCTTGCATCATCCGAATTAATCGGACTATCCCGTTCATCAGCACCAAATGTACCACCACCGTATAATGGATGACCAACCATTGTTGGTGGAAAATATGATGATAACTGAAAATTGTTATAGATATTTGATAAATTAACTATTTTTTGTAAACAATTAAATATTATGATTTAAAACAATTTTTCATTTCCTTTGTCTTCAAATATTAAATTTTCAAATAATTGAAATAAACCTGTGGTGAAGATCGGGCACTATTAGGAAGCGAGGATACTTCACGATTCGAAGTAGTTATTGGTTGAATTTTATTTATTCGTGAAGAATCCGTTACTTTCGATCGTTTCTTTCGTGGTGCAAATGAACTGTAAAATATTTGAAAATTTTTAATAAAAGTTAAATTTTTCTAATAAATCAAATTTCAAATAAATTTACTAAAATTTCTTAGGGAAAAAAATTTTGAAATTTTAATGAAAATATGTATTTGTTACCTTAAATCATCCATTTTACGAAATGCTGCGGTAGCTGGTGATGCAGCTTTTAGATGTGGTACAAATGGATTGAAGGTTGTACGAGGTGCAGAAGCAGCTGGAAAAATACCGGGAGGATGATGTGATGGTGGCGGTAATGGTAGGCTATTTTGTAAAAATGGATTTGGAAACGGAGTAGATTGACCGTTAAACGAATGATAGAGAGGATGGAAGAGAAATGGACTTCGATTAGCAACAACGGCTGCTGCTTGCTCACGTTGTTGTTCCACAAGTGCAGCAGTCGTACGTTGCGCACTGATAGCTGCTTCAGCAGCAATGAATTCAGCTATTATCTGAAATTACATCAATTATCATTGCTATTGTTACAATGCAAATATGGATCATGAATAATGTATGTGAGGAGAGGAGATCAAATTATAAATGAAATTAAAAATTTTCAATAATTGTTATTATGAATTAATCATCGTAACCTTGCAGAAATTAGTATCTTCAAAATTAGTATATCTAAAATTTAGTATCTTTACCTGTAGAAATTAATACCTTCAATTGTTTATTAATTCTCGATATTCATCTAATTCAAAATGATATCCACTATTGTATTTCTTATCCATTCTTCTAGCTATTTTATTCTAATAAAACTGAAACTTGTAAATATAATTTGATAAATTATAACAGTATGATATATACCTTATCAACGCTACTATTTAATCCATTGATAAGTTCTTGCTTTAATGATTGCGCTAATTTAGCATAGTCTCGTTGAATTTGTTGTTGTATAAGTTGAATTTGTGCTCGTTTTTGCTCTTCACCATTTGCGCCCAATAATTTCTTCTGTTGTTCAATCCAATTCGAATAAATTCGTTTTTGTATATCAATCATTTCTTGTATCCTGTTCTATAAACAAATCATTCATGAAGAAGAAAAAAGAGTAAACAAATAAAGTAGCATTTCTAATACGTAAACAAAAAACGAAAACAAAATTTGTTGAAATTATTTTCAAAAAAAAGTTACAGAATGATTAATAGGTATTTATTAATTTAATTAATTCAATTTCACGTTTAATTTTTTTTCTCAATTAATTCCATCATAAATTATACATATATGTATAATACATATATTTGTATACCTGTGGATTAATATTGGCAGCTAAACTTGCAGCTAAAACATTTTTTGGTGCTTCATTAGCCAGTTTTGTTTCATCTGATTTCTCGATATTTGTTTTATTTGTAATCTTATCATCTTCCAATTTATCCTCGTTTTGTTCTAAAAAACATTATTGATAAATATCAATAAAAAATTTTTGAAAATTTTAAAGTAATTAAAAAATTTTAAATTTTAAAAATTTAATTAAAAAATAACAATAACAAAAAAAAACATACCAATTTGAAGATTGCATTCATCATCAATATCAATTGGTTGTCGTTGTGGTGCAGCACTTTTCCGCCTGGATGAACTGCTACCACTATTACCACCACCGGTAAATGATACGCTTGGAGTAGGACTTGTTTCACTCGTACTATGTTCTTCCTTTTATTAATCGATTAATTAATATTTAATTCATATTAATTATTGTTATTATTAATTGTTGATATTTTCTTCTTTCCTTTTAATAATTTCTTAATTTTATTTTTCATTAAAAATACTTTGATAATTTCCGTTTAATTTTTTTTATTTTTCAAATCAATCGAATAAATTTGATGAACAAAATTAATCAGCTTAAAATTAAACAAACTTTTAAATATGATGTTGTATCATCATCATCAGCCTTATCATCATCGTTATTTTGCCTATATGATTGGTCATCAATGATCATTGTAGTTGTTTCATCATTATCATTAGCTGAATTAATAATAGTTGCTAATGTTTCATCATTATAATCGCTAGTTTTAGCATTATCATTCATATGTGTCATCGATGATGATATTCTCGTTGAAGTTGTAAATTCCTGAAATTTAAAAATAAGACATTAATGAATGAATAGCAAAATGATGAAATTACCAATCAAATGAAATTACTAATCAAAATTACGGTAAATTTCTGAAATATTCTAATATTAATAAATGAGTAATTAAAAAATACAATCAGTAATTAACTAATTAAAACTTATTATATTATTTCTAATATATTTTACAAAAAGGAAAAAAACAATGTTTTAAAATTTTTTCAATTAAAAAAAATTATTTAATAAATTTCTAAAAATGTAAGCAAATAATAAACAAAAGTTTAAAACAAAAGCTTTCCAACAAACATACAGTAAATTAATATTATCAAAAATAAAAGTTTAAAACTTTTTTCAACAAATAAAATGAAAGCAAAGAAGAAAAGAAGATGAAGAAGAAAATAGGAAAGAATATGAAATTAAAATATGAAGTATGAGAAATAAAACTCCACCTTTTCCCTTCCCTTTTTAACCAATCATTAATGAGAAATATCATCACATAAAAAAAGTACCGCATGAAAGAAGTTGTTTACAAAAATATTGTAGGAGGAAAAAAAAGGAAAAACAAATTTTGATTTTAATCTGAAATTTATATGTTATGATTTGATTCTCTATTATTGTTGTTTGAATCTTTGATTACAGTAGGATAAGAATATGATTATTGATTTCAAACATATTTTCATATTTTTATTAAAAAAATTTAAAGAAATAAAAAGTTACAATGAATAATTGTAATTTGATTAAAAATCACACATCTATCAGAGGTAAATAAATTATTCAACAAAAATTAATTATCGTAAAAAAAGTAAACAATTAAAAAGTGCTAATTAGTGTAAACAAATTTTTAATTGAAATAAGAAAATTAATAAATAGGCAAAAAAAAAAAAACGATCGCAACGATAGCATAAATTTTTGAATGTTACCTGATGTTCATTATTATTAACATTTCGTTGTCGACTAAGATCTTGAATGGAATCATCCGTATCACTAACTTGTTCCATAATATTAAATGATGATTCAAATCTTTGTTGCATTGTAGTAGTAGCAGTAGTAGTAGTTGTTGTTGCTGTTATTGTTGTTATTGGTGCTGTTGTTGTCGATGTTATCGTAGTTGTAATCCAGGGGAATATACTGCTTAAGGTAGCATTAATATTATTTTGAGTTGTTAGTGCTGTATACGCAATGCTGTTATTATCATCAGTACTATTATTATTATTCTTGATAACATTGCTTAATTGAAAATCATTCGCATATAGTTGTTGTTGTTGCTGTTGTTGCTGTTGTTGATGTTGTTGTTGTTGTTGTTGTTGCTGCTGTTGTTGTTGTTGTTGTTGGCGTTGTTGTTGAAGCATCGATATGCGTGTTGCCTATAAAATTTGTTGAATTCTAATAACATAAAATATTATTGTATTATTTTTTACTAAAATTGTTACAAAAAATAAGTTTTACAATAAATTTTCAACAACAATACAATATTAAATTAGTTTTTCGAAGTTTTAAGATTATATATTGCTATAGTCGGAAAAAAATAATCCTTAAGATACTGTACCTGATAAGGATTACGTGGTTCACCGGCGTCAACACGTTGTCGTTGTCGTTTCAGTTTGATACGTTGTTGCGGTGTTGTACTGTTATTATTATTATTATTATTATTGATGCTATTATTGCAGCTATTAGTGACGGTAATAGTCGATGATGATTGATTATATTGCTGTTGAAATGGGTGATAATGATAATGATGATGAAGATAATGTTGTTGTTGTTGTTGTTGTTGATGTTGTTGTTGGGTTAATTGAGTAAATAATGGGAAGTTGGAAAGTTGATGATGTGTAACAAATGATGATGATCTGTTTAATACTTGAGGTAGTGTTTCCCCCGAGGACATCAACCAATTCGTTTCGTGCTGTTGTTTCGTCTTCTTAAAGGAATAATAATAATATTTCACACTAGCTTGATTAGCTTAATAATTTGTTTTCGTACCTTTTCACTTCCTGGAAAAAACAAAAAAAAGTGGAAGGATGAAATTAAAAAAGCAAAAATCTAAAATCAAGTAAACATAAATAAACTTACAGTCATCATTTGTTAATACAACAATTATATCACCAATAAATAATATAATTAAAACTTTATTATTAAAAGACTGTTTTATTTGTTTGTTTATTTGTTTACTTATTTCATTAACTTATTTATTTGTTTTGCTTTTTTTTTTCTTCTTTTAATCAAGCTAGCTGATTCGTTTTATTTGCATTTAAGAATTCATCAATGATGATGAAGATTGTGATAGATAGCTTTTTGCATGTAGAATAATAATGTTCAATAAACACAAACTAAGGCATGATGAGAATTTAGGAATTAGCAAAAAGGTTGAATAATTTGTTTCAACGGAAGCAACGAAAAAGGAAGTTATGCTATTGCCTATTTGATATGATTTGTGATAAATAAAACAAAGAGCAAAATTACTGATAAGCAATATCATTTTTGATTATCATTAATCAATCAAAAAATAAAAATAAAAATAAATTGAAAAAAGTGACTGAATATTAAATGAAAGAATAAAATTAAAATTTATTTGCAATAACAAAATTTTATTATTAAACGGATGTTTTATCTTCTTAATTATTTTAATTACTCTAAAATAAATATCATCAGCCAATTTTTCGTTCATCTTTTTTCAAACTTTTTTTCCTTTTTGTTTTTTGATTAGTAAAGATTATAAGAAATAATCGAGAATAACCTAAGAATATCTGAAATGTTAAAATTCTATTATTTTAAAATAATAACTTTAAATTGTTCAAATGCCTTAATTAATTAAGACATTTAATTGGATTGATAAACAAATAGTAGAATATTTATAAATAAGCCATTATTTATTTTCATTTTTTTGATATTCTATTTTTTCAATATTTTGCTATTGCATTTAATTGACAAATTTCACTCTCAAATTTTATCTCATTATTTTTCATTGATGAAATTCAACAAATCTTTCTTCATCGTCTTCTGTTTTTCATTAACTAATTTATCGATATTATTATCTTATCTTGATAACATAACAAAGGCAAGAAATTTCCTATCGGTAATATTATAATATTGCAACATGTGATCTGTCGAATAATAAATACTGTAACAAACATATACTGAAACTACAAAAATTAATGGTTAAATTTACATATTGACAATACGATTGTTGCTTAACATTTTATCAGTAAATATTTGATCAGAGGAAGAAAATTGTCGTAATGAAATTCGCATATTAAAATTCCTCATAGCTCAACAATCTGTCATTAGCCATTTAAAGTAACAAAACCAATAAAAAACGTTTTTAGTGAAATATTTCAAAACTGTCAATTATTTCTACAATTATATCAGATATAAAAATTCCAAAAAGAAAAGAATATTTCTTTTATTTTAATCAATCAATTTTTTTATTTTACACCATTTCTTTAATTGCCATTAATTAAATTACTACAAAATAAAACAATAGAAATTGTATTTTTATTCTTTTTCATCTATTTTAATCAATCAATTTTTATTTTACACTATTTCTTTAATTACCATAAATTAAATTATGACAAAATAAAACAATAGAAATATAATTTTTATTATTACCAGATATTAAAAAAAAAGTAATGAAAAATGAATGTATCAAATAATTTTAAAGTTTAATTATTATTAATTTTTAGCTCAATTATATTATATTCTTGTGATTTACAATTGCTGTCATCTTCTTAGATTCATTCTTAAACATAAAAATCTCAATTATACAGAAGTACTACTGATATGTTCATAAACGTAATACATATCATCACTATTCACTCTTCTGTGGTACTTAATACTTTGAACTAATCTTCCTTAATTTGCATATCATCCATGAAATGGTGTCATCGATACAAATATAAATATGTTGCGAAAGAAAATGAGACAATAAACACAACACATATATCATCTCATATACATACAGGCAGACGTTATATTATGTACTGCATGCATATAAGCTAATACAAATAGGCCATCTGTATAAACGAAACAGGTAGAATGAAATAGATGAGAAGAGTATGATAGGGACATATGTAGGTGACAAAAATTGAGATGACAATTGAGTTAGTTGGAAGGAATGATTTCTGAAGTGTATCATAATCCATTCAGAAGTGGAAGATTGAGAGTAAAGAGAAGTGTATTGAAAATGGAGGATACTTAACTAAAAATTTCAATACAATACCATTTAATCAGTATCATCTCTTTCTCTCTTCCTCTCTCTTTTTTTCTTCTTTTCCTTTCTTTTTTCCTCCTTCTCTTCCTTTTCATTAATTTCTATTTCATTTTTATTTTTGTTCTTTAATTCTCTTTATTTTCATTAAATTTTCAAACTACTTCAGTTTGTTTCTTAAAAAGATTCAGTTTCAACCAGTTTTTTATTTATAGCATTCGTTTATCGATGAATGAAATGATTATGATGTATTGTTAATTAATTAATTTTTTGTATTAATTAAGAAAGAAATAAGAGAGAGAGAGAAAGGGAGAAAGATGAAAAAAGAGCGGTGAAAATACAGATGGCCTGGTATGAATGATTGTATTGAATGAAATATAATCAAAAATTTAAAACAATTAAAGTCAGAATTATACTCATATTGAAATAATATATAATTAAAAAAAATTTTTCAGTCTGTAATTAATGATTGATACGAAGTAATAAAATATTATGAAGTGCATTTATAGTAAGTAATAAGTTAATCGATTATATGATTTGATATTAATTGCTTTTTGATATAATTAACTCTTTTGAAATTAATTTCAAATTCATTTGCTTTATAAAAATATTTCTAAAAATCAGAAATGTAACTTAAAAATTAATAAATTAATGTTATAATAATATGTAATAATATGTAACTTAAAAATTAATAATATTAGTTTATTAATTAATAATATTAATTTATTAATTTTTAAATTACATTTCTGAAGAAATTTCAAAATTTCGAATATTTAAATAAGTAAAAATTGCTATCATTAATTCGTATAAATTAATATTATTACAAATGAAGGCGCTTTTCTTGACAGCAAATAATTTTAATATATAAAAATTGAGATTGCATTAATGGATAGAATGATAGTATCGTTATCGTTTCCTAGCAGTTTAATGATACAATTTAAAACTATTAAATGGAATAATTTAAATTTTAGTTCTAGTTTTGAAGTTAAATCTTTAGCAGATCAGGAATTAAACCATCTTTTGACAAATTTAAGCCAATGAAATTTCTCATGCTGTTAAATTGTTTAAATTTTATTTCGAAACAAATCACAACCAATCGTAATTTATAAATTCCATCAACATCATTTTTTTTTCTACATTTCAAATTTTTTCGAATTAAAATTTCAATTTTGTTGAAATGCTAAAAAATGGAAATGAAAACTTAATTTTGTTACTAATTAATAATCATGATAAAACTTACTTTATCAGAATAAGAAATCCTTTACAGTTTAATGTGTTGTTTCTTTTCCTGTTATACAAATTTTTCAGCTGCGATATTCTTTACAGCTACGTTTAATGAATTATTTTTAAAAAGAAAAGATGCTAAATTTCTTTATGATACAAAAGAAGAGACAAATTCTTATTAGTAAAATTAAAATTATTCCTTTGTGTAATTTAGTATAATAATATAATTAACAAATTATATTGTTTTTTACTTATCAAAGCTGCGTTTTATGAATTTATTTTTTAAATGAAATGTTAAACTGTTGATGAATTTATTTCTTAGTTAATAAATTCTCTTTCAAACATTCCATTCTCAAAATTTTTCTGCCAGCAATTTTTGAATTAATAATAGAATGCAGCAAAATCCATATAAAACAATATTAGGAATAATTATTTACTCAGAATATGGTTACATTACAATATATGATTAATTACAGATAATAAGTTCAGTATCATTTAGATATTTTCAATCTTAAATAACTCATTCCACCAATGTATTTGAAGTTTGTTATAGATTAACGCAAACTATGATTACATTTAAAACTTATCATATAAGAAATTGAAGAAAAATTATGGTAGCCCTTTTTTCTCACAAGTGATTATAACGGTACCGTAATCTTTCCCTCTTCTTTTTTTCATAACTAAAGAAATCATCTAAGATTGTATGAAAATATTACGGTGAGTTTAAAAAAAGAGAAATCTGTTCGTTGACAAAAAGAAAAGACAGTAATAGTGGATGAAATAACACCGTATAGTGGAACCGATTTTGGATGGATGATAGATTTTGTAGGAAAAGAAATTCTGAGATAAATAGGCGGAGAGTGAAATGGATGAGGAAAAAGGAAGAGGAGGGCTTGCTTTGGATCAAATGGCGACGATGATAGGACGATGTGGAGAATTGATGAAGGAGGAGGAAAAGGATGAGATGATGGAGGAGGAGGAGGAGGAAGAAGAGAAGAAGGAGGAGGAGGAGATCGAAAAGATTTGAGTAGTATGAAAATTGCCTGTCTGGATTTCTTGTTGATAGAGGACCGTTGTTGTTGTTATTATTGTTTGTTGTTGCTGTTTATGATGATGATGATGATGATGATGATAATGATGATGATGATGATGAATAATCATGAATAATAATGATGATTTGCTGTAAATGTAGACGCCTTCCTTCATGATCCACTAATTCATTCCTTCTCCCATTTCCATTCTCCATCTCCGTTCTTTCATCAGTCATTTTCCCAATCTTCTTTCTCCCACTTTCCTCTAATTCCCCTCTTCTTCCTACCACTCCTTCTCTCTCATCTTTCACCCTTCTTCCTACTCGTTTTCCATGATATTAGATTTTTAAGCCCTATCTCGACGAAAACATGAAAAAGGGAAAAGAGAAAGACTCCAATATTTCAATCCTAACACATCATAATACAACACAGAAATAGACAGACAGACAGACACACACACACAGATACAGACAGACACATAACTTCATTTTAGTTTATCATTACATCTTTCTCTTCCTTCTTCTTCTCCTTCTCCTATCACAAATTAACTTATCAGTGGAAGATATCGCTAACATATATGGAGGAATAAATTGAATTCATTAAATATGTATACAAGAAAAATATATAAATTTCAATGAATGTAATGAAATAATTAATAATCATTTTATTTTTGTCAATATTATATCATTTCGAATTGATCGATAGTTATCAAAATGTATTGTTATGATTAATCATTTTTAATATTGTAGCATATCATATAATAATTTCTAAAATATAGCACTCATATTAATCTGCTGCTTTATGTAATATATTAAAACAATGATTGTATCATTTTTAGCACTAATAAAATACCAAATAAAATCATATCGAATTATTGAATAAAATTATATAAAATTATGCTATAAATTACTAAATGAATAAATTTGATAATTTAAGATTGATATCTAACATTTGGATCTAACATCTTGCATACATAAAAAATTGCAAAGAGGAATTCGCATATATTTTCATATAAAATTTTCAACTAATCATTTAATTTAATCTCTGTCTAAATGATAATAATGATAATAATAATCATTGATTGGTTATAAAGAAAGAAAAGAAAGCAATTATTAAATCATTTTGTCCTATTTTGCTAACAATAAATTAACAATAAATAAGTAATTTGCACCTTTTGGTTCCCTAATTTAATTAAAATGCTACTAAATTGTTGTTAAAGTAAGCTTTGCCAAAATTTACGCCTTAAACTATTTTTAGAATTTACTAGCCATTATCAGTATGATATTGAGATGCAATTAATGTATATTTAGATTATCGATAGATTTAGGGCAAATAGTAAAATTAAATTGAGTTTTAAAGAATGCCATACCTAATTAGACTAAAAAAGTCCCATGATGATTAGTATAGTCTCAAGAGAAGAGATGAAATAAGATATATTGAATAAAACTTATTTATTGAAAAATTCTATATTTATATAAATTAGATTTTACTAGTCAGCTGAAAAAAAGAAAGAAAGAAAATAAGCTATTTATTTGTTTTAAATAAATTTCAAAGGACATTTAATTAGGAATTTATTTCATATAACAGCTGAATATTATATAGAAAAGAAGTTTTATTAGTTAAAGTGACATACGGTAGATATTATTCCTAACTCTGAATGAAATAATAATAATAACAAAAGATAATACTTTCATTATAACAAATTTCATTGTAATTTCTTTTTCAATATAACCCTGATTTTAAAATTATCAATTTGGATAAATTTTACAGCATCAATAACTTCGCTCTCTCTCTCTCTCTTTCTCTCTCTCTTTCATCAATAATTGAGCATATAATAATAAATAACCCAAGAGAAGGTTCAAATTTCATTAGGGGAATTGACAAGTGATACTGTACAGAATATATAATCTACGATCAGAGAAAAGATTTGGAAAAGAGAAAGATGAGAAGTGGGGAAATTATAACAGTTTAAAGAATTGCAGGAGAAAAGGGAGTAAAACAATTTTTGATAATTTCAAAAAAAAAAAGCAAATGATAGTGACAGTAGAAAAGGAAACCGCGTGAAGAGATTTAAAAGCTTTTCATATGCAAATTTTTTCATCATATCTTTTGTGATGTTTTACAAAAAAAAAAAATTTGAAAAGAAATGCTGGAATTAAATTGAATTACAGAATTCTCATCGTAACATAATCATATATTAGAACAAAAAAAAAACCGAATTACATCACTTGAAAAGTAAAATTAAATACTTGAAAACTAAAATCGAATACTTGAAAACTAAAATTAAATATTTGAAAGTAGAATAATTAATGTTAGAAGTAATTAAAAAAAAGATAGATTAATTGTAGGGATAAATTTGAAATGGATGGAATTGAATAAATGAATGAAAATGGTAGAAAGTCATCGAAGGAAGAAAATCGAAATGTGATTTAGTTGAAGAATGAATGAAGGAGATGGGTGGAGCAAGGAGTCTATTTTATCCAATAGCCATTCAATTTCAACTCCTTCATCTTATTTCTCAACCATTCGTCTTAGGAATGAATGCAACTCATTCGCTGACCTCCTTTTTTTCATATATGGTAATAAGCAATGCCACCATTTCTTCATTAATTATTATTTCATTGTTAAAACAAAAGTGAAATTTCAGCATTTCACGCTGTCTTCATCATCGTGAAAAAATTGGAGATGAAAAATTTTTAAATTAACAAAATAAACCGAAGTAAAAAGTTGAGGTAAATGCCAGCAAAGGCATACATATTTGTTTATAATACAATTAACAACCCATATAAACTAACAATACCTAATTATCAATTATATGCGATTAAAATTGAATAACTATTGATTTCAAGCTTTACTATTCCAAAGTATAATTGATTGATTAATTAATTAACATATGCCAAAATTTAAAATATTTGATCAATTGAAATATAAATTTTCTATCTCAATCATTCAATTTCTAAATTCTTTCCATTGATTTATAAGCATTTCTCCAGTTACTATGTCAGATGATGAAACTGTAATTTGGTTTGTTCACCTGGTATTATTTGGATAATAACACATAATGCTGCTCTCTTCTTGGTCTTCATGTAATCTCAAATGAAAAAGCTTCGTTCTTCATCTAAACTACAGCTAATCATTACATTTATATAGTATCTGTAAAATTGATCAGTAGCTATAAGTGATAGAAATTATATGAAATAAATTGATTTAAAAATTTATCCAGAAAAACCTTGAAACAACTTTATATAATACATTCCAAATATTGAAACATATTTTCATTATTAAATTTAAATTTAAATTTAATTAACAATTTTAATTTTTGTTATCCAAAAAAAAATTTTAGATATAATTAAATCATTTGAATTTATCCAAATATAAAATAATGCATATATCTAATATTAAAACATTTGACAAAAACACTTAAGTAATATAAGATTGTTTTCATTTATCGTTCGTTTAATTATAAAATTTATTCATTACTTAAATTCTATAGAGAGAGAGAGAGGGGGAGAGAGAAATGGATTATCATAATATATATTTTAGAATAAACGAAAGGAAAAGAAAAATAGGACGAAAGTATTCTCAGAATGACGAATTGAGAAAGTGATTATTATTGTGGGAGAAGTTTTTAAACAGTGACTGGCACTTTTTAGCATAAACTTTATATTCTCATTTAAAAATTGTTTTGTAGAGTGTATAGGAAAGGGAAGTATATGAGTGAGTGCTTTCAAACCAAAAGGCTACAATAGTTTTTTCACCCTTTCCGAAGCATCGTTAATTTATTCCATATTTTTTGTTTGAGATAAGAGGGAAGGCAAAATTTTGTTTGATAATGCTCGGGAAAATATCAGGAAGGGAAATTGAAATTTAAATTAAAAATTTTTTTTATATTCAAAATAATATTTTATTGATTTTTCAATTTAATACGATTTCATATCACAAAAACAAAAAGGAGAAATGAAAAATAAAATAAATCATTTTATTATTGATTACTCTTATCATTTCTTTCTTATCATTTTTCTTGAAGTATATTTAAAAGAAAACGGTATATTGTTTTATTAGATGAATAATAATAATAATTACTCTTATCATTTAACGAAGTATATTAAAGAGAAAACGGTTTATCATTTTATAAGGTGAATAATAATAATAATTCGTTTCTTTCATTTTTTTTCCTTTTTTTCTTTCACTCTCTTTCTTCTCATTATTATTTTTCCATCCCTTTCTTCTATCTCATAGTATTTATTATATATTTAATTCAATTTTTTGATAAAGTGCAAGTGAAGAAAAATAAATGATAAAAGATTATTATATATAGTTTAAATTTGGCAAACAGAAAAATTAATTTTATTTACCTGTAATTTAATTAGAATTAAAACTTTTATTAATGAGAATGAATAATTTACTTGTGAATTTTGTTAATATTTCTTTTCAATTAATTGCGAAATAGTATGATAAGTTTATAGTTAAGGTTAATATTATTGGAATATTTTTACATATACATCTTAAATTAACTTTTTTGAGGTTTTTTTTTAAATTAGGAAATAGTTTTAATTATAATTAATTAACTTACAATTGTTTCTAATACATAAATTTTTTAATTTTAATTTTTAATGCATTATATCAATTTTGAAAATCTAATGAATAATCATATCACTTCGTTGTTTTTTTAAATATACATATATGTTAGTCATTTGAGAATGGATTTTAAGCTAATTAACTATAGGCTAAATTAATCAGTTAATTAATAACCATCCCTCTCCTTAATCTTATTTGCACTAAAGTTACCAATTTAAACTTTTAAACAAAATTTTAAAATGTTGCATAAATTTGAATAATTATTATTCGCAATAATCTTTTACATATTGGCTAACCTTTTCATTAATCAATAAATAATTAATAATGAATGAAATGGCTTCATGCAACCTGGATGAAGAAGCTATTATAATCACGATATCCTCTCTCTTCTATTTCCCGGATATTTTCGTTTTCCTTCATCCTACCTTGCTCCCCCGCCTCTTCTTCCTCTAAAAATTCTCCCCGCCCAATTCTCCCGATGTTATCATATACAAACAATATACACATAACGCATACATTTAGCAGGCAGCTAATATATTATTATATTTTCCGGGTAGTATAATAGTAGTGCCAGCACTAAATTTATTATTAAAATTATTTCTTCGTTTTTCTATTCAATCAATATTTTACAACAAATATAAAATTTTCTATTTTGAAAATTTTATAGTTTCCTTTTTATTTGAGAATTACTAAAATAATAATTAAAATTTTTAAATAATAAATTAATAATTAATACGATATAAATTAATTATAAATAAATGATTTTATCAAACAAAATGAATTGAATAGTTAAATTTCACTGAAAAGCTTTTCATTTCCTTTTTATCAAAATTTAAATCAAACTTATCAAAATCTAAATTGTATCTTTTTTCACTAACTATTGTAGTATATTAACTATTATAATATACTATTATAATATCATATATTTCACAAATAATTAATACTCCTCCAACTTCCTTTGTTTTTTTACATAAACTAATAAGTGTAATTATTTTAATTAATGATTAAATGGTTTAGTAATAAGAATTGTTTAATTAAAAGATTAAAATGAACGAAATATTGAAAGATATTTTGTTTTACTCAGCCAATTTCATCTCAAATTACTGACTAATGTTTTGCTTATCACATTAAATTATCAATATCAATAATAAATTATCAGTAATATGTTTTATTGAAATTTTAAAATTTCTCAGTGTAAAAAAACAAAAGTAAAAAAGAATATAGTAAAAGTAATATTTCAGTAACTTTCAATTATTAATTATTGTCGCATATTCCTACTAATTTTAAATCTGTTAACAATTAATTAATTTAACCTATAATTAAGTTGAATTAAAAAAAGATGCAGGTGTGGTAGTTGGTAAAATAATTTAATGAATATATCTATCATCTCATATTAAATGAAATTTTGACATTTATTTCAAATAGTAGATATTGTATTGTTAAATCTATTTATACATACCTTTTATTAACCTATTTATAGTGTACAGATTATTCTTCTCATTAACATAAATAATTTTTCAAACTTCCTCTTTTCATTTTTACCTCAATTAATTTAAAGGTGATAATTATCATCATCATCATCATCATCTCATCATTATCATCATCATCATCATCATCATCATTCGTAATAATAATAATAGTGTCAAGTTATGTTATCCATAAATAATGCATACCGTTAATTGCAAACTACCGGTTTGATTGTTGGATGGTTATATATAGTGGTAGTAGTAGTAGTAGTAGTAGTAGTAGTAGTAGTAACGGTAGTAATGATTGTTAAAGCATGTAAAATAGTAATAAAGGTAGTATAGAAAATATCAGATATGTATATAACTGCTGCTCCCTTTACTCTCTCTCTATTTTTCTCCAATCATCAATAATGATTTGAAGGGATCGGATCGGAAAATGGACTAACTCAAAAAGGGGGTCGAATGAAGGGAGTACCGCTAATCCGTCTCGTCTCCAACATTTCATGCTATATTCTCTTCCTCTTCTCATTTCACCTCTTTTTGTCCCATATATTCCCATCTTCAACTACAATTATAATTTGTATTGTTCAGTTGTCAATTACTATTGTAATTTCGAGAATATATTCAAAAAGAGGGAAAAATCTATCAAAAATTTTTTTACTATATCAATATAATATATTATATATATATAATATATATGTATATCTAAAATGTTTTTCATTTTATTTATTTATTTTTCTTTCCGCCAAAATTTCAAACAATTAAATTTCGCTTTCATTTTGAAGTAAAAAACAAAACAAATAGAAAAACAAAGATGAAAATGAAATTTCGATTTAAAATAATTTTTGAAATAAATAAAATGTAAAATAAGCAAAACAATTTTTTGCACTAAAAATTTTAGGAAAATTATAACAATTCTAGAAATTTCTTTTCTCTTAAATTTATTGTTTTGAAAATTTGATATATTAGTAATTAATGATATCGTAATTAAAATAGTGATAATAATCAATTTATTGTCAGCAAATAAATTTTATCAATTTATCACAAAAAAAAATTCTTTCCTTTTTTTGATAACATTTCAAATTTAATTCCTTCCTATATATTTCATATTATATATTTTAAATATTTAATTTCAAATTAGAATAATATTAGGGAGAAAAGTATTTTAGGATTAATAACAATAGGAAATGATCAATAGCAAAAAAGGAATTTTCACTTTTTCGCCCATAAATTTATTTCAAAATTAATTATTATTCATAAAAGGATTATTATAAAATTGTTGAAATATCTACAACGAAGGGAATTGAAGTAGAAAAAAAAGACAAATTGAAATTATTCGTATCATATGCAATGATGATAATGATGAAGATCATGAAAAAAAGAAGAGAAGAAAATAATAGAGCTAATTTCAAGTTATATGATTGGCGGTAACCTTTCTGACCTTTTCATCAAAATCATCACCCCAAAACAGATAATCCAGGATCGGCTAATTGCTCCTTCTTTTTTTTTTACTACCAATTTAATCGCTTTTTCTTTCCTTGCTTCTTCATATCTCACATGTAATATTTAATTCTTTTTACTTTCGAAATATTTCCTCATTTCCTTAATAGTTGGTAATAACCGCTTTACCGGTTCTTACTACATTATTTTATATAGTTTCTCGTTTTTCTCTCTCTCTCTCCCTCTTTTTTCCCTCTCTCCTCTTCTTCTTCTCTCTCTCTTTCTCTTCTTATATGTATTATGTACAGGGTCATATAAGGACAGGTGGTAGAGGTAGATATATTACTCATGTCATGCATCTTTATACCGCTTCTACTGTAGGCTGCTAATAAAAAGAGCTTTTAATTCAAACAATTAATTACCTTCAAATCATCTCTCATTAGCAGATAAGCTATGCCGCACATCTTGTGAATACATTCAAATTCATCCATATATTCAGTAATCTATTTCTACGCATACACATGCACACACACACACACACACACACACACACACACATACACACATATGACAGATAGTAAAACCATTTGATATCCAAAATTTTCGATGCATTTCCTTAATTCACCCAATGCATTATCATTTGCATAGTTACTTGACTAATTCATTACTATTGCAATTTTTGTTTGATTATATTTCGATGATAATACCGTACCTTTTATATTTTATTAAGAAAAGTGAAAGAAAAATATTTAAATTAAATTAAATTAATTTTAAAATTTCCTCTTTTTCTCTCTCTCTCTCTCTCTCTCTCTTTCTCATTTCTTTTAATTTCCAATAAAATGAAATGAAAGAAAATTTATGTTTGTATACGATAGTTTTAAATTGTTGAAAGAAACCATTCGTTTTTTTTATTACTCAGAAGAAGAAAATTGGAAGTTTTAATGAAGTCAATTAGGCTAAATGTAATGTAAAACAAGTTTTATCATGATTAGTTAAGATGATTAAAAGAGAAGAGAAGAAGTGAAAAAAGAGAGGGAGAGAGAGAGAGAGAGATAGTTCGATTGCAAAGTTGTTGGAAGACAATATTCATGATGATAAAATAATCGTTATAATGAGAAAAGAAGAATGATATAATTAGATGATAATATTGATGATAGTATTATGTATAAGAATAATAATTGCAAAAATTATGATGATATAATTATAACAAGTAACGATGTTGATAACTATAATCATGATAATGATAAAAAATAAGATCAAAACAGTGATTGCAGTAGTAATTGTGATAGTAATATCAAATGAATAATAATATAGTTGAATAATAATAATAGTAGTAATGATAACAATTAGTAAAAAAAAAACACTACTACAGTAACAAATCATATTATTTACAACAATAACAATAATAATATTATAGTAATAATAATGATAATAATAATAGTAACATTGTAACAATGACAATATTATTAGTAATAAAAATAATAATAATAATAATGATCTATGAAGAAATAATATGTTATCATGGAATAGATATATATATATTATCATGGAATATATAAATATATATAAGCAATATATTTTTGTGGTATAGATGAAAGGAATTTAAGCATTTAATTTAAACAACATACACAACTACTAAACACAAATGAGGCTATCAAAATCTATGAAAGTGTGAAATAATTTCTTCTTCTCCTCTTCAAATTATACTTCTCTCTCTCTCTCTCTCTCTCATTCATTCTCTCTCTTTATCAATAAGTAACCAACCAGAATTCTTTCCACCCTATTGTCCTCCATTTATCATCTTTTCCAATTTCTTTAGTTACCCATAAATGCAACGATAAAATTTGATTAGCTTAAAAGAGAATGAAAAATAGATGAGATGATCGAAAATTTTAATCGAAGCAATTTTAGATGATTTCATAGCAAAATGAAAATTATTCATTATGTAATCGACAATGAACGAATAATTTTTAAATTGGAAAAGAAAGAAATTGATGAGTAATATTTTGTTTATATTTATTTGTTTACTTTTTAGGATAAATTATTGTATTAACAAGAAGATAGCTGTTACTTTATCATATATATTTATTTATTTATTTGTTTACTTGTTTATTTTTAGGATAAATTATTGTATTAACAAGAAGATGACTGTTACTTTATCATATATATTTATTTATTTATTTGTTTACTTATTTACTTTTAGGATAAATTATTGTATTAACAAGAAGGTAACTGTTACTTATATGTTATAATTCTTTTTTAAAAAAATTAATTTAAAAGAAATTTTTAACAAAAACAAATAAACTTAATTAATTGCTAATACTAATTTAGAAAATTTCGAAATTCAACAGTTTAAAATATTTTATTCATAATTTGTACTTTCGATATATGATAAAATGATAATAAAAATTATAATTTTACAAAATTTCATTTGAAATTTTGATAAAATTTAATTAGCAAAATAATATCATTTCTTTTTGTTTAATTTATATAATTAAAATAAAAACGGAAGATCAAAATATATTATTTTAATTATCATAAAATATGCAAAATTAATGAAAATATTGTGATAAAGCTTTTAATTGTTCTTATCTAAATGATATAATTAATTAGCTAATATATAATATATAGTGGAATTTTAAGAAGAAAATTATGTATATTATCTCTTCATATAGACAAAAAATATTTTTTCTTAAAAAGCAGGAATGATGAAGGAAGAGAAGGAATAGGAGGAGGAAAAGGAATGAAAATGATGAAAGATGAAGGAAGAGAAGGAATGGGAAGAGGAAAAGGTATGAAAATGATGAAAGATGAAGGAAGGATCCTATTTTCAATCATATCCTCTCATTTTGAAAGGTAATGTAATATGTATATTATAATCGTGAACTGAATTAAAAGATACCAACAATGCTTTGAAATGGACGATGATGAATTACAGGAAGTAGATTTCGTCGTTGTCATCGACGTCGTCGCTGTCATCATCGTCGGCATCCCTCAAAAATAACCAATGTCCCAGGAGGCCAAAGATACGGATCGCTTCGTAAAATTACAATAGAGATTTCAATGAAGCACAATGAATTTTATTATGCAAACAATCATCGAACACAGATATACGACATATGAACCCCTCAATTACGCAACATACCGCCACTATTCGAGAATATTATATTTAATCCATCTATCTTCTATCCTTCTTTGATTTATCTTTTTCTTTCTTTCTCTTTCTCTCTCTCTCTCTCTTTCATTCTTTCTTCTCTTTTTATGATTCTTTCCTTTCATTTAGAAATGAATTTACATATTAATTTGTTTATTATCTTTTCTTAATTATCATATATTATTGATTTTAAAGAAATATTAATTTTAATTATAAAATGCAAATTTTTTTAAATTTCAATAATATTTAAATTTTTTTTAATTTCATTATATTATAAATTTATTATAACATTGATTTTCTCTTCAAGGTTTAAAACAAAAGAATTTTATTAAATAATTACTTTTTATATTTTAAATATCCTAAAGTATTGCTATGAAAATTGGAAACGAAATTAATAAATTTATCCTTTAAACAAAAATTTCATTAAAAAATTAGATAAAATTTTAGATAATTATAATAATTAATTATCACAATAAGTTATATAATTAAATTTCTTTTTCTTATTAAATCTTCTTATATTATAATAATAAAATTAAATTTCAATAATTATAAAATATTTTTTCAGCTAAACTTTTAATTATAGTAATGATACAATGAAAATAAGATGATGACAATAAACACTGATAATGATGATAATTATCTCTGAACTTTTACACACTATTAATAATATTGATGATTACTTACAGTAACATAAATATCAAACCACACGACTACGGTAAATTAGTTTTGACTAGTAGAGGAAGAAAAGTGGGTAACTCAAACAGGAAATAGTTGTCCATCTGAAAGGTGAAAAGGAAGGGCTTCAGGAATTGCTCATTCAACCATTCATAATTTGCATATTGGTGCTGTTGTCACCTTCAAACGTCAGCAAAGGCGCTATTGTTCATGGATTTTCGCACTACCATCAATTAAATAACAGTAATAATGGTAGCAGTAATGAACATTGATTAAATTTTAAAATTTTAAATCAAAATTTTAGGAAAAAACAAAGATCAACAGGTACTAAAGAAAGGTATTTTGAATTAATTAATTAAATGTTTTTTGTAAATTTATGCAAGTTTCATCAAAAAATCTTTAGAAATATTTCAAAAATTTTCAATGAATGACTAATAAATATCTAATATAAATGAATCAGTTATAAAATAAATATTTCGCAAGCTTGCTGGTCAAAGGTCATGAATATCGTTATTTTTTTGCTATGTTTTTTTTTTCAACATTTAAAAGTTGAAAATCAAAAAAAGAAAAAGAAAAGGGTAAGTTCCTAATGATATTAAACTTAGAAATAATAAAAATCGTTAACTTCATGAGTGATAATTAATGATGATTATTATGTTGACAATCATGATAACAATAATTATGATGACAATTATTATCATACATATATAATCTGGTAGTCACTGTAGTAAAAAACAATTGTTCATCATTACCATCATCATCATTGTTATTATTTTTCGATATCTCCGACATTTTCGAATACCTTACTGCTAAGGATGATTATTTGTAAAAGGTCATATTAGTTCACTTTTTTACTCTCTCTTTTCCTGTTTACAGTTGAATTCGATATGGCACTGTCATCATCATCATTATGACTAAAAACATCATTATTATCATCACAATCATTGTTATTATCAACAATCAACCAAATGATCATTCTCATTCGATTTTCACTTACTATCATTTTTCATCGTATTCTATCATATTTTCAATTCTTTTCTTCCATTACTCAATCATTTGATATTTTCATGATAATGTAACTCTTTATTATTATTACTTTAATAATCACAATCATAATTAATGATAGTAATGATAATTAATAATAATAATAATGTCAATCATAATTAATAATAATAATAATGTGTTTCTAACATATGTCCTCAAAAAATATTTCATCCATTTGCTTATTTATGATAAGATTTTATCAACTCATATAGATAATATTCACAACAGTAATTACATTAATTATTACTTTTCCTGCTATATTTTAAAAAGAAAAAATGCATTCTTGATTTACGTCTTTTTTCGACATTTGTAGTAGCATTTCAATTTGAAATTTTGCGAACGAATTTTGATCGATTTTATCAAATTTGGAAAAATCAAAGACCAAAAGACGAAAAGAACACAGCCTGTGGAATCTCATCAAAATAGCATTTATCATTTTGGTTTTCCATTCTATCGCTTTTTAAGAATTAATAATTTTAAGATCATTACTTTAATTAGCTATAATCTTCTAAGATTACTAGACTGATGATATATGGAATAAGAAATCAGTGGGATTACAAACATGGTGTAAACAAGGGTCAAAATAATGTATTGGCTAAAGTTTGACCTTGTTGAACTCTTATCCTAACTAACCTCAATTACTGTAATATATTGAATTCATTGTAAATTGAGAATCACTTGGATATTCTATAATAAAAGAAAACAATGGGAATAACATTAAAGAAAGATAATATTCATTGTTCTTTCTCTTTTCTTTTCATCTCTAAATTGAAATAATTAATTATTGAATAAATTTTATTAAGAACAATAAACATATAAAATGACGATGAAATTAAATAACTTAATAATCCTATTCTTAAATAAGGCATTAATTTGAATAAAAATCCAAACTTTTCAAAAATATCATTTCATAAAATTAATTATCAGTGTGAGGCATTATCAGTGTGAGGTATTGTCAGTATGAGGCATTATCAATGTGAGGCATTATCAGTGTG
This sequence comes from Cercopithifilaria johnstoni, assembly GCA_916381525.1. Taxonomy (NCBI): domain Eukaryota; kingdom Metazoa; phylum Nematoda; class Chromadorea; order Rhabditida; family Onchocercidae; genus Cercopithifilaria; species Cercopithifilaria johnstoni. Next base: position 39,414 of record CAKAEH010001494.1, read on the forward strand.
GGGTATTATCAGTGTGAGGTATTATTAGTGTGAGGCTTATCAGTGCAAGGCATTATCAATGTAAGGCATTATCAGTGCTAGGTATTAATCCATTTTACAATCATTTTGAATATCTTTAAAGAGAACTGATAAATATTATATAACTGAATTTAATAATATTTAGCCATTTCAAACTCTTTTAAAAAAATTAAATTTAATTGTTCAAATTTTTAAATTTGCACCAAAATGATTTAACCTTATTTTGAGCTATTTTACCCTTTATTATAATTCATAAATATTTTTATATTTGTGTGTGTGTGTGTGTGTTTGTGTGTGTGTGTGTGTGTGTGTATATGTAAAAATTGACGGATCACATATCATTATGCTAAGATTAAAATCGAGTCCTTATATTACGATATAATAATATAAGCTGCAGATTATAAATCTTAAACTAGTTCTATTTCTAACTCTACTCCTATATGAATATATTTCAATTCATAACAATGTACAACTATAAGAGGAGAAATACAAAGAAAGAGATAAAGAGAAAAGAAGAAAGGGAGAGAGAGAGAGAGAAAGAAAGAGAGGGAAAAAAATGATTGTTAAAATGAATTAGTTGAAATATTTGAGTTATTACTATATTATAATTATTGCTAACAGTGTAACTATCTTTGGTATAAACCGGAATTCATTTTAGTATACAATTCATCAATTACTAATTTTTTACCTGTCATTTTTTTTTGCCCCAATTTTTTTCCTTCATTTAATAGGACAGATAGATTGCCTATATGTCTTATCGTTTTAGCTATTTCATTTGATTTTATTCCGGTTTTTACCGTAATCTGAAATTAAGTAACCTTAATGTGATGAGGTATACTAATCATGATGTTGTTATATGAGAGAATTTAATTGGGTAATTATAAATGGTGAATTATAAATAGATATAAATAGATAAATCAATGCATATGTGTATATGTATATGATCAAATTTTTATTTTTAAAAAGAAATGTAATCGAAATCAATTATTGAATGCACAAATATTAATTAAATAGAGTAATTTAATAATTAATAATAATAATAATAGTAACAATAATAGTAATAATAATAATAATAATAGTAATAATAATACTGATAATATAGTAAAATTTTTGCTTAAAAATTTTATATAAGTAGTAAAATAATGGGAAAGAAAAAAGGGAAGAAAAGAATGTTACAAAGAAAAACGATAATTTCATTGATAAAAATGATAAATTTATTATAGCAATAATTTCTTCTCTCAACATTTACAATATTATCGAATAGCGCGCTATGAAATATCTCCGTCTCACTGAAAATATTAATACTTAACAAATTAATCATGCCTAAAAAATAATGATAAGAAAAAATATTTATATACATTTTCTATTAATTAATAAAATTTTCATTAATTATGAAACTTAATTCCAAACTAAATAATAATAGATAAAAGAGAAAATAATCAGCTAATAATGATATCGGTTGAGCTATCATAAGCAATAAGTAATGAAATGATCTTAGGCAGATGTTTCAACAACTTCGGCAGGAAAAAAGCTTTTTTGTTTACCGTAAGCAAAAATGATTTGAATTTTTTCTAAATTTTTGCAGGAAAGAATAGGAGATAGAGAGAGAGAGAGAGAAAAGGAAATGAACATTAAAATTGAATCCTTTTTGTTCCATAAGTAAATAAATGATTGGTTGAACATTCTAAAGCTATCATTTTAGTTTTGTTCACTAATATATTTTGGATTGACAGAATATCATAAATAAATAAAAGGAATATAATTTTTATTATATAATCATTATTTTACAAAATAAATTCACTTTTGCAGCTTCGCTATTTATATTATAATAAAAACAATAACAGCCTTAAATCAAAAGGATCTCTAATTATTTTTAGTAAAAAAGAAAATTGAAATTTAAAAGATTTAAAATTTAAAAGTTTATAAGTTTATATATCTGAAATTTAAAAGTTTATTTTTTTTGAATAATTTCTTTCTTTGTCGAAATGAGAGAGAAAAGAATAAATCCGACAAAAATGGTTTTTAAATATTATTTAAAATTATATGAATGTAAGGAAGGGAAAAATGAAAGAGTAATAAAACCACTAATAAATCGTTATAAGAATGATAATTAATTAATAAATAATATGTCATTGAGTTGTTTGAATCTTAATTATTATCATTATTAGTATCAACAATGATAAGCTTTACTGATAAAAGTAAATAATGTTTTTTTACAAAAGTGCTGCTTCTATTCTATCATTTAATTTATTGTGAGGGAAAAAATAGAAAATAATAACTTTTCTCATCATTTTTTCTTTTTTCTCTTTTCATCTCTTTTCAAAATATCATATCACATATCACTTGCTTTATCATATCACTCTTATCAATTTTATCATTGTTATTATTCACAAACATTTGGGAAGTTATTCTTTTCTTTTGTTATCAGTAATATTATTATCGTTATTCTTACTACTATTAGTATAAAAAAAATTTCCATCCTTTCTTTTTCCCTAATTTTTTCTCATATTATCCCATTATCAATTTTATCACTTATCATTTCTTTTATCAGTGATATTGTTATTATTAATATAAAATTTCGGAGAATTTTCATCTTTACCCTCAAATGGATTATTTTAAATTATTTTCATAAAATTAATTTATGCAAATTTTAATTCACAAAAATATATATATAAATAAAATATATCAAAATAAATAAAATACTCAAAAAAAAATATATATATAAATAAAACAACTAAATTAACTATAAAATATTTAATGATAATATGTGATTATAATATGAAAGTAATAATTCCTTATAATAATTCAAATAAATAAATAAATCAATAATTATTAAATTTCAAATATACAAAATAACAATTTGTTTTCATTCTCTTCTCTCTCTCTTTTTTCTAATAGTTTATTAATAAATAAATTTCGATAATAATATTAATCAACAAATGGAAGAGAGAGAGAGAGAGAGAGAGAGAGAGAAGAAATTCTTCCTTAATTATTCATCTTATAATATAAACCTGAATAAAAAAAAGGTGTAAAATGAAAAATGTGACAGCAAAGGAGAGAAATGAGATAATAGGCGATGGATGTTATCGTCGTCTATTTCCTATTACAAATGAATTTTATATTAAATTTATGTTCAATTTATTTAGCTATAAAAGAATTAAAATAAAATGATCGGAAAAAGAGTGAGAAGAACATTTTGGCTAAGTAAAGCTATAAAAGTAATTTTTGATTATTAATTTGTTACATTAATTTATTTGGATTTTTAAACGGAATTCTTACATTCTAACCTTTTCACTCTTTTTTTTCTCCGAATTTTTCTCATTCTTTTCATCCTCTCTCTTTCTCTCTTCGTTTTTTCCTCAATTTATATGTATTTTTTAGGGCAAAAAAAATGGAAAAAAACAATTCATCCAAATTATTTAAATTTCATTTCTTTTTTTTTCCGTTTGATTTAATTTTCTTTAGAGAGAGAGAGAGAGAGAGAGAGAGAATAGATTGAAATGATAGAGTAAAGGTAAGTAAGTACTTATTAAATTATTAATTATTAACTTATTCATTTAATGATATATTAGACAGTTAATGTTTAAGTTATTTCACAATTAAGAAATTGCTATTCTTATTTTTCTTTTCTTAAAAAATTAACTATAACTAACAAATTTTAAAGAATAAGAAAATTTTAGGTCAAAAAAATTAACCATCTGAAATTTCATAAATGACAACTGTTAATATAATTAATTAAATAATTTTATGTAATATTCATTACATTAATATTTATAATTTATAATAGAAAATATGAAAGTTTTTAGTAATTAATAATTTCACATATTATTCGTATAAGATTACTTTAATCTATTGAATAATTTTCTGAAACAACGATAAATAGTTTAAAGTTTGACGATTTGCAAGATTTAAATAATAAATTTTGAGCATTATTATTATTATTATTATTATTATTGTTAATAATTATTATTATTTACCATTATTATTGTTATTGTTATTTATCATTATTATCGTTATTATTATCATTACTGTTATTAAATAGTCAAAAATGGCACTGAGCATTTTGCTAAAAGTTTAGAAAATTTTTGATGCAAAACTTAAAAAAGAGAAAAAAGTATTGGATGAAGGATTTTTGAAAGAAAAAAACAAATTTAAAGAAAGGAAAATTTTTTAAGTAAAATAAAAAAGAGGAAAAGATGAAAAGATGAAAAAGAGAAGAAGGAAAAGAAGAAAAGTACAATGAAAGTTATTAATAATAAGTTTGCTTAGTGATGCGAAATTATTAGTTTTTCATTTCCGATTAACGATTCCCACCAATATCAGTTATCTTATCGCTTCTATTTTTTTCTCTAAACTTTAACGATGCAATTAAGAATGATTAAAGAAAAGAATTAATCACGAATCATTTAATGATTAGATTAATTACCTTTCCCATAAATATCCTTATATCATTAATCGAATTACATATTATATAAATATATCACAATAGAATTACATATTATATAAATATATCATAATAGAATTATATAAATATATCATAATAGAATATATCTCAATATATCATAATAATTACATATTATATAAATATATCATAATAGAATTATATATTATATTATATAAATATATCATAATCGATCGAATTACATATTATAAATACATCATATTGCATATTATATAAGTATATCATTATAAAAATACATATAATATAAATATCATAATAGAATTACATATTATACAAGTATATCATTATAAAAATACATATAATATAAATATCATAATAGAATTACATATTATACAAGTATATCATTATAAAAATACATATAATATAAATATCATAATAGAATTACATAATATATAAATATATCACAATAGAATTAGATATTTAAGGATGTATAAAAGAGCGTAGTTAATATACGACATGTCATGATTAGTTTGCAACATATTAATATAAAACATTTCAAATATTTGGCATTAGGTTGGAATTTATAATAAAATATTGTAATAATTTTTTATAATAAATATAAAACGTTCCTTTGTAAATGCTAAAATATGTAATTCTATTATGATATATTACAATATTTATTGTATATTGTAACTTTGAATTACATTAATAAAATTTAATATTTAATTTTTATACAAAATCATATTGAAATGATTTGAAAATAAAAAACAAAGAAAAATTTTATAAATGTATTTATACAAAATATAAATCAAATTTAAATAAAATATTTATTTATTTAAATAAATTTTTTAATAAAAAAAAGGAGGAATTTACATAAATTAAATATTTTAAACACTTCCTGATATTTAATCGCGGGATGAACAAACAAATTCCCGAGAATTAATTGTATTAGTAAATTAATGAAGAGGAAGTGCGGGTAAAATAATAAGCGGTAAAATTGGATTATGACAGTGTTGAAGCCGAAAAGATGAAAAGAGAAAATTATAGCAAATAAGGGAAAAAGGTAAGATGTTGTCAGGACAGTGGTAATTTAATAATATACATATATATATGTATATATATATATGATTATATGGGAATTAATGAGAATAATAAAGGTTATGTTCATTAAAAGATAGGTAGATATTATAAATAGATAGAAAGGGGAGAGAGAGAGAGAGAGAGAGAGAGAGAGAAATGAAAGAGAAAAAAAGAAGAAAGAAAAGAATTTTTGAGATTAGAAATTTCCCTTCTTTCATATCTTTTCTCTCTCTCTCTCCCTCTCTCTCTCTCTCTCATTTTTTTACTTCTTTTATTCCAAAATCAAAAATTAGCAAATATCATTGAACCATAATCAATGTGTACAACAATTCATCAATTATTATCAATTACTGTGGATGGTTGTCTTTTTCTTTCTTTGTATTGTTTGTTGCGGCAAAAATCTTTTCATCTTTACAAAAAGAAAGAAAGAGAGAGAGAGAGAGAGAAAGAGAAAAAGAAAAGAAAGAGAAAAACAAAAATTAATTTTTATTCCTAATTATTCTTTTTTTTTCTTTTATTAATTAAATAAATGAATAAATGAGTAATCGAATAATTCATTTTAATAAACTAAAAGTTACAGTATTAAAAGAAATAAATGTTAAGTAATCATTAATAGTACTGTAGTTATACAATATATGTTAATTCATATATCGTATAAGATATATGTATACATATATATTTAATTATATTATTTATAATAATTTTAAGTATAAATATATTCTTCTTTTTCACTGCTAGAAGAAACTTAATGTTATATAAACTTTCACAATTATTTTACTTTTCAGATATTAATTTATAATAAGTAATTAATTTCCTATTTATTCATTTTTACAATATGAAATTTTAACAGTTTCTTTAACAGATATACTGATATATCCCACTTTCCTCCCTTCCTTCCTTTTTTTTTATAATTATTAAGGTATTAATTAGGAAACATTAGGAAATTAATTACTTAATATAAATTAAAATTTATTTAACAAAATTTAAGAAGCATTTGCAATCAATTTTTTAATTCCATACGAGAGGGTTAAAGGTTAATATGTATTATTATTATTGATGATGATGTTGATGAATGATGAATAATGTCGCATACATGATTAATGATTGAAGACAATCATCATAAGGTAGAAGAAAAATAATAATCATCTGCTTACCAAAGATCATGCATTCATTATCAATGTTAAAGATGAGCTATTATCTTTAACAACCAACCACAAAGCATATCATACTTCATTAATGAATCATTTTATATCTTTCATTCAACATTTCATTAAACCCTATCAAAGTAACAGCTAATGATAAAATGACAAGTGATAAATGATAAATGTTATCTTGCATTCATTTCGTTTAAATGCACTTTAATCATACATTTTAATTTAAATATTAAAATAATGCTATATTTATTACATATATGTTAAGTTAACATTCCATTATACTTATCGCAATTTTTTGATTATTCATTTATTGTTTATCCTTCTAATTAATTAAAATTTAATTAATTAAGATATCATTTTAATCATTATAAGTAATTAACACTTATTTGAATTTGATAATATTAAGATATTATTCATGTTAGGATATACTATTAGGATTAGGATATATTAGGATATCAGAATATATATAATATAAGGATAAGGATATACTATTAGGATTTGCTATTAATATTTTCATCATCGTATGGATGATTTTCCTCCTTATCACTTTATGTAATCATAATACTATTATTATTTCATATTGTTTTTTATCCGATATATAAATACCTAATTATTCATTCAAAATAAAATTTTACATATTTAATAGTAAAATTGTTCAATTTAAATTAATCCATGTTAAATTAATTAGTAGTGGTAGGATAATTAATCGATGCTATTTAACTTACTATTATTAGTATCATTAATAAATTATATTATATTTAAATTCATTTAAATGTTTCATTAATTTCATTCCATAAGTTACATTCATTTTAAATTTCTCAAAAATTTCTTAAACTTTTTTCCTTCTTTAGCATATAACCCAAGCATATATCCCGGTTATAACCCAAGATATATCCCGTTATAACCCAAGATATATCCCGGTTATAATCCAAGATATATCCCGGTTATAATCCAAGACATATCCCGGTTGTAATCCAAGACATATCCCGGTTATAAACCAAAATATATCCCGTTATAACCCAAGATATATACCGGCTATAATCCAAGACATATCCCGGTTATAATCCAAGACATATCCCGGTTATAATCCAAGACATATCCTGGTTATAATCCAAGACATATCCCGGTTATAACCCAAAATATATCCCGTTATAACCCAAGATATATCCCGTTATAACCCAAGATATATCCCGGTTATAATCCAAGACATATCCCGGTTATAACCCAAAATATATCCCGTTATAACCCAAGATATATACCGGCTATAATCCAAGACATATCCTGGTTATAATCCAAAACATATCCCGGTTATAATCCAAGATATATCCCGGTTGTAATCCAAGACATATCCCGGTTATAACCCAAAATATATCCCGTTATAACCCAAGATATATCCCGTTATAACCCAAGATATATCCCGTTATAACCCAAGA